>LBNU01011136.1:175789-202903 GCA_014162995.1 Artemisia annua
TTCTCATTATTTTTTGAGGAGAAAATCAAAAAGAAGCATTTTCGGGCGGTTTTCGGAGTGAAAAAGTGCAGAAAACAACACAAATCTCAAAAGACCCTAAAGTGACAGAAGGTGACGGCGTCACAAGCTCAACGTGACGACGTCAGGAACAACTGAAGTGAAGATAATGGAAGTTACTCATGATGGGCCAGAGAGTTTTGGCCTAGTTTGGTGATGGCGTCAGGAAGCCGCAGATCTGGAACAAGCGCGTGACGAGTCAAGAAGGCCATCACAAAACCCTAATCGTCCGGCGTGACGGCGTCACACCTTGGGCTGACGCCGTCAGCCCGATTCTCTATATATATTAGGATGAATTTTATTGTTTTGGAAGGAGGAACTTGGTGGAGAAATTAAGTTAAACCCCTAACTCGTGTATACAGCCTTAGAGGTACATTACCCCCTAACTTGCATGTTTAATCTAAGGATAAGCCTTCATTCAATCCATACAATATGTCTATGTGTTGTATGATTTATGTTTGTGCTTTTCTTCCTAACATGCTAGGCTAAATTAACTTGTGTTTGCTTTAGATCTAATGAAACCCTAACTATTGATTATTATGTGAGTGTATGTTGTGATTGTGATTTGGATGAATGTTTCATCTACGTTAGAGCTTAAGAAAACTGGCTAATCTCCTATACGGTAACAAGCTTGAACGTCTTAGGAAACGTGAATCGTATGTGCGTTAATCGATTTTAAGGTAGTATTCATGCGTAGGTTGCTATCGTGAGCGTTATGATGAGGATACTTGACGTATCGCATAGAGTGAGGTAGGACTTATATAGAGTTAGGGAATTGAACGCACTCCCTACGACTGTTTACAATACACCCGTCATCCACGCAAACTCAACATATAATTACATGGTAAAAGATATTTAGTAGTAATGAAATCTAAGTAAACACTACGTTTCCCACCATTGTTTTCTCAAAACCTTTAATTTAAATTGACTAAGTAGATACTTGGTTAGTTGACTAGCAACTAATTCGCCCACTTCTTCAAAACCGAGATTTTACTGCTTTCTAAAAAACATAAAAATACAAAAATAATCATCCTCCACCCTTAGACCTTAATTAAAGTAGTCTTTAACCTAACGAACACTATTCCCTGTGAGAGAACGATCAATCCCCGGTATTGCCCTACACTATACTACATCGGTCAGGTACACTGCCTGGTGGGATTGTAAGCCTCTTGAGATCCCTTAAGAGGTAAAACAAAGTGCGTAAGCAATCCCACGCGCATCCAACAATGTTCATCTTTAAGTGTAAGGGGGGGTAAATTACTGATAACCTTAGAGAATGCAATTACGCTTGATTTTTGTTTGTTTAATGGTAGATGTGCAATATAACTGAGAGAAATACCTGTTAAGGTAACAATAGTGCCAAATTTAAATTTTTTTACAACATTTAGGAGTGAAACTTTGGTCTTAATGAGCGTCTCATGGATAGGAGTTATATGACTAGCACAAAAACCGTACCACTAAAAAATTTTCCACCCCAAATATGTGAGGCTCGCACCTAGAATTGGTAGGAAAAGCATTCATCTTTAATGCTTGTGTGTGTGCCGGTAGCACTTAGATTCTAGAACTTGCGATAGGACCATCCCGAATCCACAAGTGAGACTACATTCGTGTAGTTAGATTTACTACATGATAAGAGGTATTAGGATTAACCCTTGTTTTACACCTGTATTTTTGTTATAATTACTTTGACTACCTTGGTCAAGTAATTCTCCCAAACCCTTAGCGTTGTACCCATTTTTGGTACATGATACCCCTAGTACACCCTCCAGAGCCTATCCTTTTCGTTTCTAACTTTAAGCATTTTACTTAAGGGAAGAATTTGTTACACCCCATTTAAATGTACACCCAAATCGCCTTAGCCTACCTTGTATGTTCTCACCTTTAGTGCATTATTGTGACAACATTTGTTTAAACCCTTAGTTAATTATCTAATTGATTACATGGTTGCTAAGTCGAGTCATATCCTTGTACATATTGTTTTGGGACGATTGGGACTCATGGGTAAAGTACTAGTGCAATGGAGTAATGGGGAAGAGCAACATTATTACCCCCATATGTGCTAAATATTTTAAAAGTACTCCAAGTGTTTCGATTATCTTAATTCGAGTCATTAGAATAGTTATTTGTAAAGTATGTAAAAGTTCAAGTGTAAGGGGAGAACCGAGGCCCCTATGATGTATTATTTTGGATGGTAGGGCAAGAATGTATGCAAAAAAAATGAAAAATCAAGAAAAATACAAAAAAATGAGAAAAAGAAAAGTAGAAAAAACGTACGGACTACCATCCCGTTTCTTTTTATGTTTAGTTTATGTTTTATTAGTTTTTGATTAGCGTTAGTCGAGTCTAGTCTTGGCTTAGCAACGCCATATTGTACATGTAATTAATCAAGATCTTTAACTCGCTACCAGTGAAATATCCCTTATCCAACAAAACCGTGTTTATCATATCCCTACACCTCATTACAACCCTTTTGTAAAGTCCTCTTTGATAGTTTATCTTAGGTGCTTACGCCAAGTGGAGAAGGTTTTCGATCCTTTCCCAAGCCTATGGTAATCTATTTGCTATGACAGGTGGTGAGAGATATTGTCCATTTTCATTTATGAGATATAATTCTATGACACCTGAGAGATGTGAGTATCTAAACACTACTTGTGATGTGCTAGTATGTAATCTCCGTGCTTATTATGATTGAAGGGGAACGATTATTTGTTGTAATTACTTTTGTATTAGTGTTAAATGACCCCTAACTTGTATTTTGATTGGAATAAAAGCGCATTTGCTTGAGAACAAGCAAATCTCAAGTGTAAGGGTATTTGATAAGGCGAAAAGTGTACCACTTTTCGGGGGTCATTTAAGCCCTAAATCGTATTTATTTGATCTAATATCGCCCTAAATCGTTCCTTTTGGCATTTTAGGTACTTTGGAGAGAAATTCTGGAAAAGGAAGCATTTTGGACGTTTTTGGAGCATAAAAGTGAAGAATTCGACAAAGTGCCAAAATCTGTTGGAACAGTACCCTTGACAGCGTCAAGACCACATCTGACGGCGTCAAGCCTTGACGGGCCAGAACACAATTTTAGAGATTTACACGGGACGGCGTCAAGAAGGCTATCAAGAAACCCTAACCACGGCGAGGTGACGGCGTCAAGGCTATAACGTGACGCCGTCAGATATGTTTTTCTATATATATTCGCATAATTTTTAGTCATAAGTGTGGAACTTTTAAGGGAGAAACCCTATACGATTTTTAGCAGCTTTTTCAAGGTTTTTAACCCTTGGATCTTCCATGTTACATTGAAGATAAGTAATCAATTAATCATTCAATATGTCTATGTGTTGTTTGATTCTATCTTGTTCTTGTCTTTTGTTTAACATGCTAGGCTAGGTTTTCTTTGTGTTTGCTTAGATCTAATGAAACCTAACTATTGATTATTGATTGAATGGTGTGTTATTAATTGTATTGGATGGGTGATTATCGATGTTAGGCTTAAGAAAACTGGCAGACTTCCGGTTGGTAACATGCTTGAACGTCTTAAGAAACATGAACCAAGGTGTACTAAGGTTATTTGATTGTATTTAATGCATGAGCGAATTCTAGTGATCCCATGTTAGGAGCTTCTTAGCCGGCTCGACATAGGAGTGAAGTAGGAGCTCATAGAGTTAGGGGAAGTCCGTACACACCCCTACGAATGGTATTAAGGAATACAATCAGTCATCCACGCAATTAATACACACTAATCAATCGGTAAAAGATAGTTAGGGAGTAAGGGAATCTAAGTAAACACACTTCTCTCCATATTAGTTTTCACAAACATTTACTTTCTTGTTATTTTATTTTATTTGCATTAGTAGTTATTTGGGTTAGTTGACTAGCAACTAATTCCGCCCACTCCTTCAAACTCGAGATTTTTACTTGCTTTCGTTAAAAATATAAAAATACAAAAAGAATCTTCCCTCACCCCTAGACCTATTAAAGTAGCTTTTCAATCCTAACGACACTATTCCCGCAGAGAACGATCAATCCCCCGGTACTTGCCACTACCTTATACTACATCGGTCAGGTACACTGCCTGGTGGGGATTGCAAGCATCTCAAGATCCCTTGAGAAGTAAAACCCTAGTGCGCGGTCCCAATCCCGCGCATCAATCTGCGAAAAACATTAACTTCACAAAGTATTCTGCCCTTTTTCAGAAGCCTTCAACAACAATTATGTGGCTTGTTAAATGTTCAAGGCATGGACAAAGTGTAGAGGTTATTGGGTGGAATAAAAATGAGTTATTCTATTTTATCATAGACAAAGTGCTTCATAAGATGCAAGAGTGGAAACAAAAGCTCCTCTCACAAGCAGGTCGATAGATCCTTCAAATCAGTGATTCAAGCCATTCCATCATATGACATGCAATGTTATTTGTTGCCAAAAGGTTTTCTTGACATGCTTCTTACTCACATCCGTAGATTTTCTAGCATGGAGATGCACACTGTAAACATATTCACTTGTCAAGTTGGGATTGTCTTTCAAAACCAAAAGATGATGGGGGCTTGGTTTTAGAGACTTGCATTGCTAGCAAAGCAAGGTTGGAGGCTTATAATTAACCCTGAATCCTTCTGGGCTCGTATCCTTAAAGGTTTATGTTTTCAAAAAGGAAACTTTTTAATAGCTAATAAGGGTTCTCATCCGTCTTGGTTATGGCAAAGCCTCCTCCTAGGTTGAGATATCCTACTTCAAGGTATCCAATGGCAGGTTGGAAACGGAGAAAAAAATCATTTTGGACACATAAGTGGGTGTCTTATAATTCTGATTTTTTCATTCGTGAGCCTCGGGGTCCTTTCACAGATGCTTCTAAAGTTTCAGATTTCATTGTTGACAGGGAATGGGATTATTTTAAATTAAAACTCCACCTTCTTCCTAGAGAGACGCTGACTTTGTCTTACAAATTTCCATTTCTAACACGGGTGTTGAAGACAGACTTGTATGGCATTATGACAATAAAGGAAATTATTATGTTCGCTCGGGATATCGACAAGCTTTGGTATTGAAAGAAAAGGAGATGGATCATGCTTCTTCTTCTTCTAATCCTACAAGTGAGTTTTGGAAACAAATCTGGCGTCTATATGGTGTACCAAAGATTAGACTCTTTTTGTGAAAAGCGTGTTCAAATGTTCTTGCTACACTTGACGGGTTGCTCCGGCGGACTTGTGTTTGTAATATCTGGAATTTTATTGAAATGAAATTGGTTGTTTATTTAACTTCTGGTACTAGATGCAAAGTAAGTAATATTCTAAGGGTTGTGTTGTACCTTAAAATATAATGAATGGGGTTAATGATGCCATAAGCTTTAGAAATAGGGTTTTTCTAACTTGTACTTAGGGGCACAAGTTAAGCATACAAAAAGTACTGAAAATACAATAAAAAACAGTTTTTTATTTAAAAAGTGACAGAGACCCACAGAAAAAGACACAGAGGCCCACAAAATGTACACATTTTTGTGTGCTTAACTTGTGCTCTAGGGCATAAGTTAGAAAAACCCTTAGAAATAAAGGAATGGGAACACATGGGTTGAATATGTCAGTTAGATAAGGACAATTGGACTCCGATTTATTCAGTAATTACAATATATTCTTATTGTGACTTTCTTTGGTTACAAAAGCCTTAGTACTTGGAATTATATGTGTTGAGCAGGACAATATGTGTATGGCTAATCACACTTCTAAGTACTAACATAAATAAGTCTATAAATTAACCTTTCAACTATAATAACTACGCATTGAAAGACTAAATGAACTATATTTTTAGTAGTGAAGAACTCAACCAATTACGTAGGACTGTTACGCTTAAACTAAGATTGAAAGTGGGATTCTATTGTAATTGTAGGTGACCTTGTTTAGCACCAGTGAACAAGCAATTACATTCAGGTGAGTTTTCATGTGCTTTTTAAATTGGATTGCACTTTTATTCGAAATACTATCATGCAACTTGTTTAAATGATCTTTAATTGCTACGTGTTTTGATCCTTGGATAATTCGCGAAAGTTGTGAAATATGCTATATTTTCATGTTGAGATATATAAATGTGGAATTGTGAATCGTGAAAATATGAATAAGTTGGAACCGTTGAACCGAACGGAAATATGAATTGTTGGAACCATTGAACTGAACGAGTATATGTTGAATCGTTGGTACCGTTGAACCGAACGGAAATATAAATCGTTGAAACCGTTGAACCGAACGGGTATATATTGAATCGTTGGAACGGTTGAATCGTTGAAACCGTTGTAACGTGATATAAGTTGAATCGTTGGTTTATATTACATTGTTGGTATTTGAATTTAATAAGAAGATATTGTATTTACTGAATAGCACTTATATGATATTTGAACAATTGCATGATCGTTTTACAAGTTTGTTATTATTGAAAAGTGTTTGACATTATACACTTGCTTTTAGGCATGACAATTGGGCGGTGAATGTCGGGGATTCTACTTCCCATCCCCATCCCCGTTTTCCACTCTCCATCCCCATCCTCATCCCCATCCCTATCGGGGAATTTCTTTACATCCCCATCCCCGTCCCTAATGGAGATCGGGGATCCCTGTGGGGATTCGGGGACTCTCTACCCTTATGAAATAACATAAAAGTTCCACCAACTCGTAGAAAATATAAAGAATTTTGACTTATAAAGTACCTTAACAAACGTACGTCGCACATAGTTAGATTAGTTATTACAATTCAATTCAACTTTAAAGCATCGTAAACATTGTAGCATCACATATAATATAAAAACAATATGTCTCATATGTGTGTATCCGGACAAAATAGTTAAATATATGTAATTGGTACTTATACTTCTAATTCTAAATGTGTTTAATCCTATAAATATCATATATGCATATAAATATGCATGTCGATACCCATATAAACTATCTAAATTTTAAATAATTATACACTAGAAAGATCGAGGTCGGGGCCGGGTTCGTGGATTTATGTTATCCCCATCCCCGCCTCATCTCCGATTTAATATTTTAGGGGATTCCCCATCCCTTCCCAATCCTCGGTCAACTCGGGGATTCCCCAGTTAAATCGGGTTCGGGGATCAGGTCTCCATCGGGTACGGATTTTTTTCCCATCCTTACTTGCTTTGTACATGAAAACCATGAATTCTCACTAGGCCTTTGGCTGACCCAAAACTCTTTTACAAATTTTGCAACCAAGATAAGCTGCGTAGGAATCAAGATATTATTTGAGCCGAGTAAGAATAGACGCTTCCGCTGACATAAGGTAAATAAGAGGGTTTAACGCTCCGAAAAGGCGGGGTGTTATAGTGTTACTTCTCCACTTTTCCCCATTTGTCGAACAATTCCATTGACCATAAAGCATTTGTTGTTTGAATGTGATCGGACAAAACCCATCTGGCTTGGTTCCTCCTTGAGCCTTCGTCTTGAAAAAATCTTAGGAAATTTATCTTATCGTATTAACTCCATATTATCCCATATAAAAATAGGATCAACTCGTACTATATCCCTATCCACATTTGCCTCTATAGCGTGGTCTATATGAAAGGCTTGTAACCGTTTTATTTTTGAGCAATCGATTCTATGTCCTACTCAAGTTATCGTGGAAGCCCAAGCTAGTGATAGTGATTTTGAGAGAGCACACTCTTTTGATCCTGCCACAGATTTGTCCAACATGAGCACCGATATTTCGCAAGAAAGTTCACCTAAGTGGATCCCCCCACTTCAAACATAGTGAAGCTAAATTGCGACGCCTATATTAATGTGCCGAATGCAGTTTCAGGTATTGTCGCTCGTAACTCAGCTGGGTCGATGCTTGCTTGTTTTGGTAATAAATGGCAATGTGAATTTGCTCTCGCTGCCGAGCTTCAAGTCATTTGATCAACGTATGTTTTTGCTAAAAACAAAGGCTAGTGTAACGCGATAATTGAATCTGACTCTCAATCAGCAATAACGCTTGCAACATCAAAAAGTGTCCTGCCTTGGGTGCTTTTGGCTTTTATTATGGACATTCGCAACTGAATATCTCATATGATGTTGGATCGTTGTAGCTCGAGGTTGTTTAGACCTCATATCTAGGAAACACAATCAATAACAATGAAAATATATGCAGCGGAATAAGAACAAATCAAAGTTATTGACACAAGGTTTTTCACCATCATCACCTCCAATTATTATTTGATCAGAATAATAACATGTTTCCTAACTGTAACAGGGATCTAAGACATCTCAGACCTTAGAGGTATCGAACAACTCTAGTCTAGGCATTTACAAGACATATGCCCTAGACACACACACATACACATTTGCTGTATTTTTACATTGTGGAAGACTTACATGAAAACCTATTCCCTGTATCCTGTTTATATAATACAGAATTAGGGTTACAAGAATACTACGAAGGACTAAAATATAAATCTTCTTTTGCAAGCAAGTCCCTCTCCATCTTTTGTAGAATTCCTTCTTGTCATATTAAGTCCCTATTGTTTCATTCTTTCTTGTTTTGTATCATCAAATCAATAATAGACCCAACAATCTTCCCCTATTTGATGATGACAAAACAACCACGTTCTTGTACGAACTTCCCTAGACGAAGTTGAGAAATTGAGATAATTAAATATCACCATGAATGAAACAATCTTGTCTTCCCCTTAAGCCATGCCATGCCACTCTAACATCTCTTCCCCTTTTTGTTATCAACAAATAGGGAACATATGCAAATAATGATCTTGACCACCACGAACCAATATCATACTTCCAATCCAAGCCTTCCAAGGTTTCGAATTTCCCTCCATGAAGAACACCAAAATGCTTACGAAAAATGAATTCAAAACAGTAAAAACTCCAACTAGTAGTAGTAATAATGATCAACAGTAGTAAGAATCAAACACTTCCCCTTGAGTGGTGCATGAACATCAAATGATAACATATCATAAGATACTTCCCCTGAAATCAATGTGTTAATCATCATCATGATTCTTCAAATCTGTAGGCTTTATATATTGTTGAAGAAAACTAATCATTACCAATTTGATGCTGAAGTAGAAGAAACCAACCTTGTATCTTATGCCTTGTACTAAATACGACTTCGAACGTATACTTCACGTATAGGGAGACCGCAATCTCTTGACAATAATCACTGAGCACAATAATGTAATTCCTTCAAGTGTTTTGTCAATTCGTAGCCACCTGAATGAACAAACAAGTATCTTTAAACGGTATGTGGACGTTTAAGATATGATAAGACACAACCTTGATAAATTCCATCGCATCATCAAATAAGCAACAAAAACTTCTCTTCGCCAATAAGAAAAATAACTTGAGCCTTTAAACATTAACGAACCAGAAACAAATCTCTTTGTGTGTGTGAACTTCCCCTATGTGTATGTAAACCAATAACCAATCTGCTTATAAAATTTCTTGTCGAATTACCATAAAACCCATGTATTCTTGAAGCTACTTCCCCTCAAATAATTAAACTTTGACAAAACAAAGCTTTCAAGAACCCTTTAATGTCGACACAACTACCCTTTCTTGTTGTTGAACATGTAAAATCACAGCAGTAGTTAGTTTCAAATGAGCAGCAGAGTTAATACCTGAGCAGCAGAGTCATAAACGCAGCAGTAGTATCAAGCAGCAGTTTGGAATATGCTAGCAGCAGAGTGAATTTTGTAGCAGCAGAGTAAAAATACTCGAGCAGCAGTTTGCTAAGCTAGCAGCAGATTAAAATCAAGGTAGCAGCAGTTTCACTTTAACTAGCAGTAAAGTATTGAGCAGCAGATTGAAATAACATGGTAGCAGTAGAATCAGATCCAATTTAATCCCACAATCTAATAACTCAATAATAAACCCACGTGATACATACTGACCCACGATCCTTAAAAAAAATATAATCGATCTTCAACTCAGGAATAAGTATAAAGACAACACTTCAAATTGTCGCGAAAACCCTAAAATCACCAAAAATCATTCATACACCTCCACAACTGCTTTCTTTCATGAATTTTTAGGCACCAAATAACATATATCCAACTTCTATAAAGATTTGAACAAGAATACACGAATTCATGAAGTTTAGTGTGCCAAAAACCCTAAAAATTTGACTTACATGAACTTTTTCTGCAGCAGACTTTGAGAATTTTTATCTTTTTACTGAGAGCTCAGATTGAAGATCCCTCCGGTGGAACTCTTCCTTGATATGTTGAGAACCTCCGATAAAAATTTCAGCCTGATCCAACGGTTAACGAAGGAGAAATCGCCTTTACAAAACTGCTCTGCAGAAAGTTGCGAAAATTGAAACCAAAGTCAAATTTATTCATCTTTCTTCGACTAAAAACCTTGTTTAATCCCTAGGTAACGAGACCCCTAAGCTCTGATACCAATTATGGAGTTTATTAGACTCCATGGATCGTTTTGAGCATCTAGGGTTAACAATAACATAGACAATATGCAGCGGAATTAGAATAAACAACTATGTTATTGACACAAGGTTTTCATCATCATCACCTCCAATTATTAATTGATCAGAATAATAACGTGTTACCTAACTGTAACAGGGATCTAAGACATCTCAGACCTTAGAGGTATCGAACACAAACAACTCTAGTCTAGGCGTTTACAAGACATACGCCCTAGACACACACACACCTTTAGATATCTACATTTTGGAAGACTTACATGAAAACCTATTCCCTGTATCCTGTTTATATAATACAGAATTAGGGTTACAAGAATACTACGAAAGACTAAAATATAAATCTTCTTTTGCAAGCAAGTCCCTCTCCATCTTTTGTAGAATTCCTTCTTGTCATATTAAGTCCCTATTGTTTCATTCTTTCTTGTTTTGTATCATCAAATCAATAATAGACCCAACATATAAAATTTGGGTTTTTATGGACTTCACGTAGGTGTAACCGTGTGGCGCATCATGTTGCAAAGGTCGCATTTTCTTCACTCGTTAGTTTCATGTGGGATACAAATTTTCCTGTCGAAATTACCTCTATTACGAGAAGTGATATTGCTTAGTGTTTTTTTAGCTTCGGCTAAGTTCTGGAAAAAAAAGTAGTTAAGAAAATCTAGAATGAGCAGTGTTGTAAAAAGCGACCTTAGGTGCTAGGCGGCCCTGACGGCCCGATTTGTGGCAAATCGACCAAATTAGGCGTTGTGGTCAAAAGGCAGTCAACTTTCCACCTAGGCAGGCTAAATCGCCCGACTAGGTCAATGTAGGTCAACAAGTTTTTTGGTTGATCGACTTTTGATGTTCAGATTTGCATTGGTGGTGGTGCTTTTCGGTATCTTGGTGTTGTAGAAAGAGGGAGAAGGAACGATATATAAAAAAATAATAATAATAATAAAATAAATAAAAAAACTTAATTTATTGTTGTATCTGCTTTTTGGCCTATCTAACAAAAAGTTTAAATTCAACTAAACCTTATATAATGTGAATTTTGCAACATTTATATAAAAAATATAATTGAAAATAATAAAGATAATACAGGGTATTAAAATTAATAAAAATATAAAAATTATGTAGATTTTATATCATATAATTTTTTGTATAAAAAAGGTTAATCAGCCTAGTTGGCGTCTAAGCGGCGGCGTAGACGCTGGGCAGCAGTTGACCGCTGGACTAGCGCCTAGCGTTTTTTGCAACATTGTTTGTGAGCGCATCAAGTGTTTTAAACACATATTAATGGTCAAAAATAAAAGTTAATTTCATAAATAGTCCCTGTGGTCTGTAGGGTTTAACGGATTTAGTCACTTTACTTTTTGTTAACGGGTTTGGTCCCTGTGGTTGTGACCCATATCAGGTTTGGTCTCGTGACCAAATTTTCCGTTTGTTTGACCGTTAAGTTGGTCATGTGACATGCACATGGAAGGGTAATTGGGTCTTTTCGCACCAACACACCAACACGAACAAACAAACGTTGGATCTTCATATCTATCTCAAACACACTTTTTCATTTCTTTATCTATTCATTCTCTCACTATCATTAGTCAAGAATCATCATAACCATCCACCACCACCATCACCCAACCGTCAACCCGTGCACCACCACAAGAAACCACGACCACTTAACAACCACCATCGTTAACCACAATCTGCTCCTCTTTCTTTTTCTTATCTTTTTCATTTTTTCTAGATTTGGAAAATCAATGTTTGTGTATGTCAGTTTATCCTTCAATTTAAACAAAACCTAAAATTCCCCAAATTTTACAAATTAAAAACCCTAACCATAGAAAACCAGATCTAGTGGTGTTGGCAATTTTGAAGTGGTGGCAGTGTGAGGGGAGGGGTGGTAGTTTTTGGTGGTGGGTTTCATGATGAAGATGGGGAGGTTCGAAGATTATGGTAGCTTTATGGGTTTGCAATTTTTTTGGTTCAGTTTTGATTAGAAAGACAACACCAAATCTTTTGTTGTTGTAGTATTTTAGTTATTCGTTCTTTAATATACATAGCAGGGTACCCGCGCGATGCGGCGGTGGGTACTCTGAAATTAAAATTTTGGCGAGCAACGTTTTCTAGCTATATGCGTTTTGTGACAATAATTTTACAAATAGCGAGATTTTAAGTAAATAAAAAAATCATACAAAAATTGCAGGGTGCATATGCGATACTTTTAAAAGTATAAAAACGATATACGGTAATATTTTGAAGATAGTTAGATAAGCCCAACCTCACAATTAATTTAACAAAAATTTCAGATTTAGCCCATACTAACTAAAAATTCGCAACCCAACTTTAAAAATTCAGCAAGCCCATAATTATTATCTAATGTCCAACCCAAATCCACAACAAACCCTACACCCTTTAGAATATAAGTTCTTCATTATGGAAACCTAAACATGCACATTCAAGGTCCCCATCCAACCTTCTCTCAATCTAAAAAACATTGGAGTTACCAAATATCTCCTTCTCCAAAATAATACGCATATTCAATCTTTCCAACCTTATAACTCCTTAACAAACGAACACAATACATCAAATAAATCCACCCTTATATCTCCATGGCAGTCACACACCTAAATAGCTCGTCTTCCTACATATCAAAAATGCAGCATCATAATAACATTTCTTCCATCTCCTTATCACAAACGCAGCATAAACCTTCTTTATTTCAACCGTAACCGAAACACACTATGTTTGTCAAGATCTCATTAAAGAGGTCTTGGTAGGATGTGTGTTTGTTTTCCTTTTATTACTTTCAAGATCTATGATGGTTTACTCTTATACTCTTGTTTTAACAAAGAAATTTATGAGTATTAAAGAGAAGACTGAGATTGTTCTTTCTTTGTAATTTCCAAGTCTTGGTTGTTTGATAAGGAGTAGTAATTGTGTCGTGTTGACTGTGGTTCTTTCTGTATTTTCATTTCATTGCTTAAGGGTGTATGTGGACAGTACATAGGATATTGATTGTCTGTGATGGATTTTGAATTTGTAAGATTATTGTTGACTTTAAGTGTAGAGATTTTTTTACTGTTGAATCATTTAGTATAAATCTCGTTTCACTTTTTATTTTTTTATTTTATTTTATTTTTATTTTGACTATTGGATTTTAGATTTATTTTTTGGAAGGTTAATATTTTGGAAGCTTAATTTGATTGTACATTGCGGTAAAATGGTTGTGTATTTTAGTGAGAGGGTAAATTAAATATTGTATTAATTATATGTGTTGGATAGTACTTTTTTAGTTATCTTTGTGCTCTAAATAGTTGTAAACAATGCTTGATAATTTGTATTTTTTATAAAAGGGGTGTTTTAATGACTAGCATTTAATAGCATTAATATTGTTTGATAGAATTTTTGGTCTTAAAATGACACCACGCTTGTTTTTGTTGTACAGTATGCTTACTTTATTGTAATTCTGAAAATTAGGTGCTATTAAAGTGTTGTAAACCTTGCATTATTTCTTGTAAATCTGAAAATTTTGGAGAAAGAGCGCTCCATGCAATATATGTAGTATAGATGAATATACGAGTGTGTATAATTATAAGGGTACGTTTGGTTAGTGTTTTTGGTTCGAAACCAACACCAAACACTGAACACCAGGTAGTGGTGGTGGTTGCGTGGTGGCGGCAGTAAGGGAGGGATTGGTGGTGGGTTTAGATGATGAAGGTAGGGGTTTGAAGAACATAATGTGTTTTTGTGTGAGTTTCCTGTTTATCCATTTAATGGGTTTTGATTATGTTAAAAAAGATGAAGATTAGATGGGTTTTAATTCATGTGTGTTAAAAAAGATGAAAGATTAGATGGTTTGTGTTTTTAAGATGAAGATATATGTTTGTGTTTCATGATCTTGTTTTTGGGAATTAAGATGAAGATATGGTTCAAGATATATGTTTGTGATTTTGGAATAGATGTCTTTTTNTTATGCTATAAAAGATTATATAGGTTCTAAAAATTAAAAGATATATGTTTTTTTTTTCTTCAATGTTAATTTGGTGTTGTAGAAGAAGATTAGGATTAAAGTTAATAATAATAACAATAATAATAATAATAATAATAATAATAATAATAAGTAACAGTAATAGTAATAGTAATAATAATAATAATAATAATAATAATAATAATAATAATAATAATAATAATAATAATAATAATAATAATAACATTAACAATAACAATAATAATAACAAAAGTATGAGGAGGTTTGGTCATTTAACCCCTTCAAACAGTCAAATTAACAAAAAAAATTTGGTCAAGGGATCAAACATTCAAACTCGATACGAGTCGCAACCACTGAATCCGTTAAAAAAGTAAAAAGACTAAATCTGATAAACCCGACAGACCACATGGACCATTAACGAAATTAACTCAAAATAAAAAGTAAAGAAAGGACCTGAAAAGTTGTTTGTTGATTTGAACACGGATTCATGCACGATTGACAAAGAATAACGACCACCTTAAATTTAAAACGTATAGTTTAGCAGCTGTGTACAGCTTGCATTGGATGACATAAATGCATGGGTTGTACGTCCCCATTGTTCTTAAAGCTAAATGGTCGTACACACAGATAGTGACACATGTATACCGTCATTTCTGTGACTGCCGGGTTACTTTAACAAACACTAATCTTTCATTTATTATTTCACAATCGAATTACAAATACTGCAATACATGTTGCATTTATAATTAACAATCTTCAAACTATAATTATTTGTTCATTTTAACAATCTTCAAATTTTGTATATAGAACATATATTAACAATCTTCATACTATTTTGGGTAAATGCTATTAAATGGTAATCTTCATCAATGATTCGTTGTGAATAACTAATCCCAAAACAAATCAATGTAACCATTGGAACGGGTTGAAAGTCAGTCTGATTTTTCACTGGTAGTCCTTGTGTTTGTTAAAATTACAAATTTTGTCCTTGTGTTTGTTAAAAATTTCACCAGTTGTCCTTCAAAGCTTATACATTTCTTTTATTATTTATTTACAAATTTCGTCATTGTGGTTATTTAAAATTTCACCAATAGTCCTTTACAGTTTTTTTTTTTTTTTTTTTTTTTTTTTTTTAATTAACTTTCCTCCTTGTGCTGGCCATTATACTTTGTTTTTTAGCCAATGCATTTCATTTTTTTCCCGCAAGATAATTTTCTTTTTTCCGGCAAGATAATTTCCTTTTTCCCACCAGTATATTCCTTTTTTTCTGGGTAAGCAACATATAATATATATTAATATATATATAGGTATATATATAATAATATATATATATGATATATATATATAATATTATATATATATATAATATATATATACTATACTATATATATATAATATATATATATATATGGGTGGGGTGAAATAAAAGTCCCTTATAATAGAAAGTGTAGGAAGGATTGTGGGAGTGAACATATGTCACCCCCATCACATCATATGACACATTCATATGACACGTGTACACCCCACCCCAGCCCCCCCCTGCGAAAAAAATTTTTCCGCCAAAAAATTTTTTTTGGGCAAAAAAAAATTTTTTTCCGCCAAAAAATTTACTGTATCACTGTTAATAATTTACTGCATCCACGATTATAAAGTTACTGCATCACGTTTACTGATCACAATTATGATTTACTGCATCATGGTTACTGCATTCATGGTTATAATGCTTATGCATCATAGTTACTAAGGAACCTGCATCATCCTAAGTTTTTTCCTGCATCATTTATGTATGTAAACTGCATCGAACGGTTTACTTGTTTCATGGTTATAAAGTTACTGTATCATCATAAGTTTTCTGCATCATATTGTATGTAACTGCATCACATTAAAATACGACTTTTTATAAGTTTTTTGCATCTTATTATAAGTTAATGGCATCATAGTTAATAGTTTCAGTGCATTCAACTATGATGCAGTAACTGTATAACTTAATGCCTAAATTTAATAACTGTGACGCAGTACCTTTATAACTGTGATGCCAGTAAAATTTATAACTAGTGATGCATCTAAAATTTGGCGGGAATTTTTTGGCGGGAAAAAAAATTTTTTTTGCCCCAAAAAAATTTTTTGCGGGAAAAAAATTTTTTTTTGCGGGAAATTTTTTTTGCGGGGGGGGGGGGGGGACACATGTCATATGATGTGTCATATGATGTGGAAGGGGTGACACATGTCACTCTCACAATCCTTCCTACAATTTTTATTATAAGGGACTTTTTATTTTAACCCATACCTATATATATGCTTGTGCTTCTAATATTTTTCTTGCAAGAATTCCATAGCTCGAACCCTTGGTGCCCTCAAACGAGGGGGAGCACACATCAATAGGGAGCTTTCATTTCCGTCATAATTCACACAAGAAATTTGTCGGCTTAAACCTTTTTTATTCTACAAAAAGGGGGAGAAGTGAATATAAACTCACTAAATACTTGTCTAAAAATTAATTTTTGATTTAATGAGTTTAGGTTTTGTAATCATCAAAAAGGGGGAGATTGTTGATATAAATAATGCCTAAAAACGCTATTCGTATTTTTCGATATCTCTATGTTTTGATAATCACAAATTGAAAACTCATTAAACCAAAGATTATGACGTAAACAAGTATTTAGTAGTAAATATTCACTTTAACCATCTAATCACTTAATGTATGAATAAACAAAATGTTTAATTCATTATATGATCAAAGAAACATTTTCTTAATCATTAGATTTTTTGTAAAATATCACAAACATTTTATATCTTTTAGAAAAATATTTTTGGTATTAAACAAAAATGTTTAATTAACCATAAATATATAAATTCAAATTTTCTACCAAAAATGGCAAAAATATTCCAGAAAAACCTTCCTCACTAAAAGACAAAGCTGAGCAACGTTCAAAAGGGGCGGCCCCCTTAATTTACTAGGCGGCCCCCTTAATTATTAAGGGGACCGGCCCCTTAATTAAGGGGACCGGCCACGCTCCTGAGGTCCCCAGCTTTGCCTATAAATACTGGTTTATTCCTGCATTTTTTCCTTGCCTTTTTGCACAAAAACTTTCTGCCCAAATCTCTCTAAATCAATTGTTTGATCATATAATCATAAGCTTTTGTTTCCAAGTGATTCAAGCTTCAACACTCAAGTGCAAAGAGAAGAATACTTTTATAAATCAAAACTAGAAGTATTACAACTTAGTATCACCTTACTATCTAAGTTGTTAGTTCATTCCAACTTGTTAATAATTCATTGATTGGTGTATAAGGTGTGTATATTGGTTATCTAGATTTAGACATAGGGACTAGATTAGTTGGGAGTGTGAAGTTGTACAAGTAGTAAAGAAGTGGAGGTGTAGAGAAGTAGAGGTGTAAAGAAGTAGAGGTATATAGAAGTAGTGGTTAGTTGTGAAGACATAGTAGCCGTAACATAGTGTAGAAGACTTGAAGTAGTGAAGACTTAGAAGTCTTGATGTAGTGAAGACTTAGAAGCCTTGAAGTAGTGAAGACTTAGAAGCCTTGAAGTAGTTAAGACTTAGAAGTCTTGATGTAGTGAAGACTTAGAAGCCTTGAAGTAGTTAAGACTTAGAAGCCTTGAAGTAGTGAAGACTCAAAAGCCTTGAAGTAGTGAAGACATTGAAGCCTTGAAGGTGTGAAGTAATAGAAGCCTTGAAGAAGAAGAAAAATAGAAGTAGTGAAGTTGTGACAACATAGAAGTTGTGAAGTAGTGAAAAGATAGAAGACATCAATTTGTGAAGAAACAAGGGTTGTGAAGAAGTCAAGAAGGCGTGAAAAGGTGTGAAGAAGTTGTGGTGTGATTGAAGTTGTGATACTGGTTCTAGCTACGATTAGAACTCGACATTTAGCTTTGTGTCGTTAAATTGGTGTAAGCTAAGGTATGTATGGTTTTCTCCGCCATAAGGGAGCTTATTGACTTAGTAAAGAAAAACTCTCGAGTTCGGTGCTCGGGGAGTGGAGTAGGGCAAGGAAGGTGTCCTTGTAGCCGAACCACTATAAATCCTTTGTCTCTCGGTTTGATCTTTCCAACTCTCATTCTTTACTTGGCTTACTTACTTACGTTTTGCATATAGTTATAATTGCTTATATTGTGCATATATTGATTTCACATAAAGATCAAACGAAGTTCCATTCATAAAACCAATTTCATATAACCAACCTAAAAGGACATACGTGTAATAGATAATATTGCAGTTCTCACACTAAAATCTAATCAAGTGTTTTTCAAACAAATATGTTGAATAAACTCGAATCTACATTTTAGAAACAAAGTTTTTATAAAATTAAAAAGATGTAAAACTATTCAACCCCCCCCCCTTCTAGTTTTCCACATTAACAATCTGTGGCATCAAATCTTTTTAGTTAACTTAATAAATAATATCTGTAGCACATAACAAAATTTTAAATCAATATTGCAAACTTAATAACAATTAAATGATAGTTTGTACAAAAACTTCACATTCTTGCAAACTTAATAACAATTAAATGATAGTTTGTACAAAAACTTCACATCTTTAACAAAATTTATTAACATGAATATGTTTCGTTAAAAAAAAAGACCCTTCAACTACACAATACATGCCAAAAAACCCAATAAACAATTCCAAACTATGTGTAACGCAATAAACCAAAAAAAATGGTAAATCTACCTAAAAATTAATAAAATCCTAACGAGGTATCCCAAGTTATACATTGTTGTATATTTTAGCCTCACCATCACGATAATAACTCAACAATTTACTCAAACAATATGCAATCAACAATTAAATACAATTTGTACAACACATAAGTTCGTCATGGCTCGTATTCTTAAAGGTGCAAGCTAACATATTTTTTTACAATTACGCAAAACAAGATATGTTAGATATTACAATTTTTTATCGCTAAAAACAAATTAAATATATATATATATATATATATATATATATATATATATATATATATATATATATATATATATATATATATATATATATATATATATATATATATATATATATATATATATATCGTACCATGAAACATGATTGCATTACTACTCCTTACACCCGAAAGTAACTATCCATCAACAATAACAGACACTTTAAGAAACACTATCATTATAGTTTTATCTTTCTTACTTTATGTACAATGACACTTTTACCATTAATTTATAATTTCTCTTATATTTGTAATTATATCTCTATACTAATCCTTGGGTTGTCACGACAAAAAACTTTGCACAACTACAGTTGCCATGTGAGAGGGGTAACAGTGATATCAATAGTAATAATATTATTTTATTGTGGGTTATAACTTCTTCTCTTCTCTGGATCCTTCTCGCTCACACCTCACACTAAACACACACACACGCATCTCTGTCTTCTCTAACGATCGATCCAGCAAACAACGCCACAAACACAGATCACAAACCACAAACACACACAACATGGCGAAAAAAAACGATCGATCCAACAAATTATCGATCCAACACAAGATTCACAGTAGCTTTGGTAAGTTTTTTATTTTTTATTTTATATTTTTTTTTATTTCTTTAATTTTGTATATTGATTAAACGGTGGACAAGTTGAATATAAAGGTATTTATGATTGATTGGTTGATTTGTAAATTGGGTTTTTGTAAATTAGGGCATTTTTTCAGTATTTCTTTTTTTGGATAGGGTTTTCATAGATTAGCCATTTTGGTTAGGTTTTTTGGTTGAAAATATGTGTTATTGAAAGTAATTGTGCCCAATTTCATGTTTGTTTTAAACAGGTTAACTAACAGCTTCTGAAGTTTTTTGGAGGTATTTTTTTGACTTTTTTTTTAGATTCGATTACTATAGGGGTGTTTAGATTGCTAATAAAAACGCTAATTAGCTTATTGTTATGTTGATTATTTACATAGGTTTCGTCATATTTGGATGATGTTGACCATAATCTTCAATATAAATTGTATTGGTGCATGATAATCACTTGGTGCGGTGTTGTGAGGATCATGTTGGTTCGTCAGATGTGCTCATTAAGGTAAGCATTACAGTATTTTTTACATACCGGTCTATTGACCATATGGTGATAGGCACTTATAAGGTGATAGGCACTTTTGACTATTTGGATATGGCTAAGCTTCATAGGTTTATAAACTTATTTGGCTTGAAAATGAAAATGTAAAGCCATCAGATAATCGCTTTAGGGAGTCACTAGGCCATTTTTCATGATAGAAATGGTGTAGTGCTGCATATTTATGTTACGAGTCACTAAGAAAGGACCTTCTAAGTTGATTTTCAAATGAATTATTTGACCTATCAAGGTAGAATTTAACCTGGATCAACGTATTCTCATAAACTAGAGGTTGAATTTACCACCTCTAGCTTTTACTTTTACTGATGCATAAGTTAGGATACTCAATTTGAATTGATTTGATTATATCTTTATTGCCCTCACAGGAAAGTATGACTCCTTTGAACCATCTGTCACAACTCACAAAGACCAGGGCATGAGAAGCTACGGGCACTTCTCAACTCTTACTTAGAAGAGCAGAGAAAGCGTAGAGCCATTGAAGCATGCAGTGGAACACAAGCTAAAATGGATGAGCTTGAAAAAGAATTATCGAATTTAGTGGGTCTCAATGAGCTGAAGTTACAGCTTCGGAAATGGGCTAAAGGGATGCTTCTAGATGAAAGGCAAAGGGCCCTTGGCTTGAAAGTGGGAACTCGAAGACCGCCTCATATGGCCTTCCTTGCTAATCCAGGAACAGGTGAGTATGGCTTTCTCGAACTGAGACAGGCGGGACGGGTTCGCCTGCATGGAAGCTAGGGAGGCATGTGCATAATATTGTAGTGTAAAACGTAAAAAGACATTACTTTAGTGCATCCCCTAAAAGTTTTTACTGTGGTAAATATTACTATTCGCCCACTACCACCATGCTTCCTTTTCAAGATAAGCCTTTACAATAATTGTATCAGATAGTTAATGAAATGAGTAATATAAAATTACCATAGTAAAAGATACTGTGAGATAAGTTACTAATTTGATTTTACATTTTTACCAAAGACAATTCGACTCAAATCTGAAAATTGAGTGAATTTCGATATAATGCAGATAAGCCTTCCGGCCAAGTAGTTGATTTACAGATTGTTGCATAGACACCCAGTGCAACTTTTAGACTCACATGAACGTGCAGCTGAAGTGAAAGTACAGCTATTCTTTAGAGGTATCAACTGGGCTTTATTTCATCGTCAGGTAACGCTTTAGAGAAACTATTTTCAAAGCCATTTTCTGCAAACACTGGTTACGGTTCAGGGGTTTGGGGGTTGTGGTTCAGCGCGCATAGTTCAGGAGGGTGTGGTTCAGCGGGTTTACAGAAAGTAAAAATAATGTACATCTAACTTGAGTCGCATGTATGTAATTGTAAGTATTTTATGTCAGACATCAGGAAAACTAATTAGTAAGGTGGTTCTTGGTATTTATATATATGTTAGTGAAATAAGCTTCTTCAAATAACCAACTTGCCGCGGAATTTAAAATATACAAAGTAGCTTATATAAACGCATAAGCAGTTCAATAACAACCCAAACAACCCCTTAATCTATTGGGCAGAACTTAAAAAAATAAAATAAATGTAAATTGGATTTGTTTGCTTTCTAATTATGGTGTATGATACGATCTGTAGGAAACGCTCCCTTGGGTCAAGGACAGAGCTGGTGCATACCAAAGAATAGAGCATCACAAGCATCACTTCAGCCGACTTTTGATTATGCAAATCCAAGAGACTGAAACGGAAAGCAGCAAAGACTTTCAAGGTAGTATTTTAGCAATGTTACGAAGGGGTATTTGGAATTGCATTTATATCAATTGATAAGAATTAAAACCTGTTGTTTTATCAGATTGCTGCTGCATATTGACCCAAACACCCCTTAAACTGCTGTAGAAAATTGTTGCACAATCTATTTCCAAAGACCCCTTACACCTGTACATTTTCAGCTAACACACGCCCATGAATGGTCCCGTATGGGTTGAGCTAAAAAAATAACTCAAGTTGTTTTGATTTGCTTATTTTATGGACCTAGCTTATGATCTTAAAGGTTACTATTTTTTCCTACAACAATTACTGATGAAGAATGATGGTAAAGGTCATTCCACTAGAAAACTTTTAGAAAATATATGTGGGTTTTATATTTTCTAGATACACATATATGAGTGTCCTGCAACAGTTTCATTTGCTGATGTTCTTATTATTAGTGCAACAGATGCTACTCTCCTGGTACATGAACATGAGATAAAAATAGAGCTTTAATATTAGTTTGTGAATTTAATAATGGTATTGGCTGCCGGAACAGGTTCGTGGACCTTATTGTCATGTCCCGGTAAGAAGAAAGTACTCGAGAAAAGGTAGCTTTGCCCAGTTTGAAACAAATGCACCCGGTGCAAATGACGAATTGTGAAGCGTCTGTGTAATCAATTCTACTTGCATCTGTCTATTAACTTATTCGGTTTTGCTTTGTTATGTTTGTTTATATAAGTTGTATGGTTTGTTGTTCTGTAGAAAGAAACCGGCGAAAGCAAAGGAGCCAACTCTGAAGAAAAGTAAAAAGAAGAGGGATCGCCGAAAAGGCCACCAACTGCTTTCTTTTTCTACATGTAAGAATATTATTTTGCGTAAATATTTGAAACATGGCTGTTTATGGGATTGCTTATTATCATTACTTATTGCTTTTTTTGATACAACGTATAACCGGTTTTGAGGGGATTAGAGTTTGATTATCTAAATTGCTTATTAGATTAACATGGGAGGCAAAGTTTGCAGCCTATGCATCTGCAACAGCTTTGGTTGTTTACATTTTCATTACGAATAGAAGTGCTGTAACAAACTGATATTTGTATATATATTTCCCAGGGAAGCTAATGCCATGCACTTTTGATATTATTGGGTGAAACCGTACCTGTGGAGAATGACAACTGTCCATAAGCCAAGGCAAGTAAACAAGCTTACCGGAAACGGCTGAAGAAATACCCTATATCACATGTCTCAAGAAATTATTTGGTTTCTAAATTGCTAACCCAGCTTTCAATATAGGGTCAGAGTATGGTGGATGGAAACGTGGGACATTACGCTGAAAGGCATCAGAAGATCGTGAGAGTTTATGCTGATGCAACTTCAAGAGGAGTTGGGTAGCATAGGTAGCTCATATGGTCCACATTTTCAACCTCAAGATGTTGGTACATAGCTCCAGGTTTTGTATCTATTCTGCTCCATAACCATCATGTTACCATCACAAATATAGTAACCCGATGTGAAACTTTTGATAATAAACATGTTGTGAGTACCCGTGTGTTCAGTTTGTAATTTTGTATGACAACGACATTGATTAAAACTTGCCAACTGCAGAATTAAAACTTGCTAAGTGGAGGCTGATCATATGTGGAAAATTGATAGAGTTGGTCGTCAGGGATTGACTAGCTAATGAACAAGAGCCAAATCAGCAAAGGGCCCCCTTTTTGAAAATCCAGCAACAGAAACAAGGAAACAAAAAGGGAAGTAGCGAATCTGGAACCAAGACACGTTGAACAGTGATGCCACAACCATGTTCTAACCTTTTGTATATGTGCTTAATCAAGTTATTAGTAGCCGTAGTAGGCGTATACACTTTTAAGTTATGTAGTTAAACTAACTTTGTTCAAAAGAATTATGTTACGGTTTTGTTACTGACACAATATAATAACTTCGTCGCTCTTTTTCTCTAGCTAACTTGCGTGTGCAAAAAACCCGCGGCAATGCGCGGGCTCATACCCTCGTTATAATCTAAAGTGAAGGTAATATGGTAAACTTGTTTCAGATTCCCTATCTATTTTTAAAAGTGGACAATTAATTTGAGATAACTCGAAAAGGAAATGTAAACAATAAATTTGGAATGAAAAAAGTAATATGTTTTTTTTGGGTAAAGGGATTCAATACCCCTGGTAAATTTTATTACGCCAAAAAACAAATAAGTACATTGGATGTGGGTGAGTCCCACATCTCAGCCCAAAAAGAAAAAACAAACACTCCTACTATGTTTAACACCTAATCTAGCATAAGAATGAAATGACAAACTTATAAAACCTAATAAAAACCCTATTTAATCTGACCACAGAGACTAATGTCAAAAGTATTAGCAAATCCATTTGAATCAAACCACAATCATCAAAATCATCATCATCATACAGGTCTTTGTTATAGGCCTCCTTCTTTCATTGCTCGTATAAAATCTTTCTACCCACTTCACCAGTACAAGGTTTTAGAGGCATCCCATCATCACCAACAAGTACAAGCTTCTCATCAAGCATCTGACTTTTCAGTTCACTAATCCTTACAACTAAAGGTGTTGTACTCGGACTAAAAGATGTCATACCAACCAAAGGTGTAGGGACATTACCACTAGGTTCTGCATTAGCATTAGAAGCCTTATCTGATTCACCTAGAACACCAAATGCATTAGAAGTACTTACCACTTTAGCATCCATTTTAGGTTGTCTAGACGTAGAAGCCTTCTTTATGTTATCTTTTGAATTAGAAGCCTTGGTATTCTTTGGTGCAATTTGCGTACACTTAAACTTGTTTATTGGAAAACACTTAAACTTCTTTTGATTAGTTCCTTTCCGCTTCACAACTGTAAACCGGTCATTAGAATTTGCAGCCTTATCTGATACTCCCGAACTCAGACCTTGTCTTTATCTATCCCATTCACCACATGTTTAAGAGCAGCATTGGGACAATCATCAAGATAATGACTATATAACGAGCAAGTACCACAACGAGGGGGTTCTCACTTGTATTCAATATGAATAAGCTCTTTCGTATATCCACTTCCATTAAGTTTTGAAACAGCTAAAACCAGATTATCACGAAACTCATTAGAAGTAATATTTTTTAAGACACACTAATGATTTATAATTTAAACCCCGCTGCAGAGTGCGGGCTTCTAAATCCTCGTCGATGAAAAGATTAGTGAGGAACATGTCATTATGATATTCTTTAAAGTGTAAACTAGGAAGAGTTAGCTTCATTCTTTAATAATTGTTTTTATAATAAAAGTCACATATATCTAAAAGTCATGTATAAATTGGTAATCACCCATAAATGCCATCTTATCACTAGCCAATCACATTAACTAGCTAATATACAGCTAATAATATCACCGAGCAAAATCATCATTTTTACTTATATAACTGTAAAAATGAATTTGAGTAATGCCATGTTATTCTAACTCATCCTCTTAACATGCAGTAAGATGAATAATACTATGACACATTTAAGAAAAGAGATAAAGTTATTGATGAAAATATTAGTAAGGAACATGTCATTATCACATTCATTTAAGGGGTATGCTACATCCACATAAAATCCTCACACAAAATTTTCACTAGCGAGTGATTGTTTAATCAGTGAGTGGGGTCTTTGATTAAACCAACCACCCGCTGACATGTCAGCGAGTGGAAGTTTTGTGTGGGAGTTTGTGAGTGGTTGTAGCAATTCCTTTAATTTAAAGTGTAAACTAGGAGCATTTAGGTTAACTTTTTTAAAAATTTATTTCTTGAGTAAAAATCACATATAGAACCTAGCAAAATTATCATTTTTACAGTTTGGTTTCCTCATAGGAAGTGGCTAGAACAAATGTTCAGAGCAAGAATTTTTGTTTGTGCAATCACGTTGGACACGTTGAAAAAATATGTATTTGGATTTGGGATGAAAGTATCAACTATGCCAAGGACTTAGAAGAGTGGGCTACACGTTATTTTTGTTTGTTCCTTTTCTTATTATTATTATTTTTTTTTTCTTAATTTTAGACCAAGGACTTAGAAGAGTGGGCTACATGTGTAAAAGACATTGGATAACAAGGCCCACCTACTGTTTAAGCCCACTTACTTATTTCGACCTAGTCACCTGGGTGCCAATTTTTTTCGTTCAAAATAGTTTTTTTTAAAGGAGTTTTACACGTTGTTTCATAGGTGAGAAGATCAATATATATTTCATATTTGTCAAATATGGTAAATCAATCTTAGCAATTCATTTTTTCAAAATTAATAAAAAATCATATTTCACCTTTTTTTTTTTTTTTTTCCTCAACATATCTTGCAAACGGTAAATCTTCAAGCTACAAAAAATACACCATCGTGACGAGAATTAAATCATTTTTCTATAGATATGCACTTCTCTATACTTTCGACGATTTTTTTTTTCAAAAATTCCGCCCAGAAAAATCACATGTGATTTATAAAAATCAGTGTTCTAAAAGGCGCGCCAAGGCGTCGCCAAGGCGCGAGGCATAGCCTCGGCGCCACGAAATGGACCAAGGCGTGAGGTCTAGGCGTCGTGTGAAAAGGCGTGGAATAAGGCGCGAAATGGCGTGCAAAGGCGCGCCTTTTTGGTAAGGCGTGGCACCATTTTTAGAAGCATTTAGGGGATTTATGGATTTGGGCTTGAATTTCAAGTATTTGGGTTATTTCTTTCTTGGGCCTCGTAATTTCAAAACTTAATTCCTACTTGGGCCTCGTATTTGGGCCTGGCTATTTGGGATTTGGGCTTTAGTATTTGAAATTGCTCTTATAAAATGATATAAAATTATAAATACATAAATTTATAAATATTTTGTTGCCGCCTTAA
>LBNU01011136.1:203147-252866 GCA_014162995.1 Artemisia annua
TTTTTTTTTTTTTTTTTTTTTTTTTTTTTTTTTTTTTTTTTTTTTTTTTTTTTTTAATCAAAAAACTGAATGGCTAGGATTTATTTATTAGATATATGACAAATATGATATCTATATTGAAATTTTCTCAGGTCTGTTATTGTCAATCATAGTTAAGCATTGGTTGCTTTGTTTAAAAAGACAAACTATTCACATACCACTATCTATCTAATATCTCACATAACACCTTCACGCATATAATTTCCATGTCTTTGTACGAGGGAAATTTGTTAAAGTGCATTTTTTGCAGCCATATGAGATATAACATCTACTATATTTGTTTGGAGCAAGGGCTGAAGGAGCAACAGTACAAGAGAAAGGCCTTTTTCTTGTAGTGCACAGGAAACATGGAAGTTTACACCGATATAACATGCCGATATAACAAGGGTCGGTTGCTGCTCTCTTTATTAATTGTGACTTAAATGCAAAACTACTTGTTAGATAAGACACTTACATAAGACTATAAAAAAGCTCATCGGTCTTTACAACACAATTACTTGTCTGATATGATACTTACATACCTCTATGACAAAATGTAGAATTATCGACTGGTACCAATGGGCATGTGGCCTAGTGGTATCAATAAGATTATTGATGTTCACTAATCTTTGACAGTTTTGTGAAACAAAGAGTAAAACAATTTAAAAATGCACACAAAATTAACTTTTCAATCGTGCAAATCTTATTTGAACCAATCAAAGAATTACAAACTATTATACGGAGTTAACACTTAATTGAATGACAATGTAGGTGCTCACTGACCAAGCAAACTTTTACACATAATGTTTGCAAGTGAACTTATGAGATCGGTGATGGGATCAGGGACCTATTGTAAGTTTAAGCAGATTAAATGCGGTTCAATAAATAAAAACTGTTATAATGGATGTCATAGCTTTTATTTCAACCAACATTTTCTTATATAGCGGGTACGATGATGTCATTTATTTGGGTAATTGAAACGTGTCGAGCATCCGGTGGAAAAGTACATCTTCCAATAAATGTTTCTATTCTTGGAAACCCACCAAACATACTTTAGTGAACAATTCTACCAACTCTTTTCGCCTTTTCGCTAACTCATACTTGCTTTGACTTTTATCCAAAATGTACTATATCCTGCTCTTTTGCATTCTTATGCCTAAATCATTAAAGGGATTTCGAGCTATGCTTAGTTGGAAAGTCAGAGAGCTGATAGGTTCATCAAAATATTTTCAACCCCTGATGAACCTTTATCCTCCATCATCAATTCCCTTTACATACCAGCTGACCTGTATCAGCTAGAAAATATGTCTTCAAGTTATCTTCGATTCCTTGAAAATGTCTTTGACTTAAACTTCGCTGAGGTTGCTCGTTGATTTCATTATCAACGAGATTCTTGGCTTGCTCGCTGATTTAAATATTAGCGAAACTTCTTTACCCAGACTAAATTGTGTTTAAATCTAGTCAGAGACCATTATCACTGAATTAGCCCAACAATCTCTCTCTTTTTGAATATAAACTAATATAAGTTAAATTATTATATGTAAGCAAACAACTCCTTCTTACTAATATTTTTTCAAAGACAGAAATAAACAAAAGTGAAAATTTTTATTGAAGGATTACAAGCTATATTATTACAAAAGTCCTATTCCTCTAAAATTTCCAACCTTCTCCTAGCTTCTTCAACATCAAGTCTAACCAATATGCTAAAAGCACCTTACATATTTATAAAGCTAAGTTTATGCGAGCTTATAGGGTTACACACAAGTACACTTAGATACTCTAAGTTATAATATAAATAACGTATTTAATTATAATAACACCAAACTGATTTGTAAGTTATTTAACGTATGTATATATTATATAGCATGTTAATAAATAATAAGTTTAAATGCTTATTAGTTAATGGGCAAATGGCACAGAAAGGCATTAACTTAGGGTCCCTTTCTAATCAGGGTACTCTTCTTTTTTTCTTGCATAAAAAAAGCGTCCAACAAATTTTTTTTAGCCGATTTAAGTTTTTTACTAACTTTCGTTAAACCGCTTCGTTACTAAATTACATATTCGTATAATCATTTCATGTTTGGTCCTTAATATTTTTTTCAAAACCTAAATCGGGTGAAATACCCTCGAGATGCTAGTGTGGATCAACCGCAGAGATAATGCACATCGGTTATTTGGTTTGTAACACATCTTTTATTGCGTGATTAATTGCATGAATCATATGATCCATTTTGGTGTTTTTAATCGCTTTCGCCATCTCTTTTATTTAATATATTTGAAAGTCTAATATTTTAATTATATATAAAAACAGTTTTATGAAATCGTTAAACTCCGAATATCACGCGCCTTTTAAGATTTAATTATGTGATTATCATGCATTTATGTAAAAAGGTTATATCTTTTTTAAGTTTTTAATAAAATCATGGCTTAGGGTTTATGGATTTAGATTATAAACACAAGATTTGATAATTTTTAATAAACAATAAAAGTTTTACTTGAACTTAGACAGGTTATTTGCTTAAAAATTGTATTCATAAGCGTTTTTAACATGTTTTCTTTAAAATTTCACCCGTTTTTGCAATTGTTTCCATGGTCAAGACATGAATCTTGCACTTTGGACCATGCTATATGAGTTATTATTCTGATAATTTTGTGTTTGATATGTTCTTTTTATGTAAATCTATGATAAAAAAAAGCCTAAAAGTTTATCATAAAAGTGTTATTATATATGTTGTTTTTTTCCCATACTTGTGCACCTAGAGAAAAAGAGATTTCCCGTTTCGTTACTACACCGTTTTTCTTGAAATTTCACAAGCATATACACGACACGTAGGGCTACAACTTTGTTGTTTAATGCTTCAGTTGGGAAAGATTCCTTCTAGGAATTTTTGGCCTCTAAAGTCGATGCATCTTCTGGGTCAGATACTAATTTTTTTTTTGTTTTGTTTTTTTTTATTAATGTTTTAAACCTTACTTGATTAACATGTGATTTTAATGCAAGTGAGAGTTCATTATGGTAGTAGTTTTTTATGCATTAACTTGTCTTTTAATTATCTTAGGAATAATGAGAATCGGCTTTGGTTATTAGTGATTTTTTATGTGCTTTATTTATTTGTTAACATGCATGCTATTATTTGATAATACATTTAGTCTAAAATAAAATATGACGTAAAGTTTAAATACTTGATTTGAAACTTAAAAATCTAATCTTTATAAATAAATAATCATGTTTACTTGTTTATTATGCTTATTTATTGATTTTATGTATTGTTTAATTTTTATTGCTTATATCATATATAACCAGTCAAAATTTTACAGTTTGACACATAAAACAAAGATTAGCGAGGCGATTATTGTATGCATGTAATATTCATAACGCTATAATATTGTTAAAACAGATTTGATCAAAATTAAATATATAAATACTATTTTAAATTTTAAGCCGTGTCATCCTTTATAAGAACAGCTGCCTTTTATTTTTTGGCCTACGTCAGACATTGTATCTTGTAGACCTTTTAATATCTATCTGATCAATGCTTCTGAAGGTGGCCTTGTAAAACTATAGTCATTAGCTAGAAATTATGCCAATAAGAGAATACTTTTGAAGCTAACAAATTTCCCATAATCAAACAATCTTTTCATAGACAAACAATTTCCCAATACCAAACACTCACATGTAGATACTACTTCAGGCTTTTCAACTGTCAGTTTCTCAGCTAGGGTTGATCATTGTAGATATACAATTCAACCTATCTTGAATGTCATGATATGTTTCACCGTTCTTTCCTCTTCCCTGAATCAACCCCAAATACCTTAGCATCTTTTGCGTTTCTACCCAATTGCTTACCACTTCTTCCCAATGTCGTTCTTCATCTACATGTTTTGACAAGCTGGATGGTTGAACCATGTGTTTTGTTGATGTGGTATGTTATTTGTGGTGCTGTAGCTAACAGAATCTCGTAACTCTTAGAAACTCTTCTCCGCCAGCTTCACACTTAGGAAAGATCTAAAGTAAAGGGAAATTCCCAATTAGAAAAGCTAAAATAAGTCACTTGCATCCTCTTAAAAATCTATTCTCCCATAAACTCTTCACTTCTTAGAGACACTTCTTTATTCTTCCCCTTAAGAATCATCCATACAATTGCATGATTCTGAAGGTGTTTACGGGTTTTTGGTGAATTATGAGATATTGTTGTTGCTTCAGTAATTGTTGATGTTGGTGATTATGTAGATTGAGTTGTTGTTTTCGATGTAGGATGAGATTATGATGTTGTTGTTGTTGATAAGGAGGTTACATGAGTAGGTTATGTTGTTATTTGTTGATGATGTGAATGTTAGTATCAGATAGTCAGATTATCTTCACAATCAAAAATCAATACCTTAAGATAGTAATACCGAATATGATCATGAAATCCAATGTTGCATCATCGATGCGAAATCCGGGTGACAAACCTTGTCCACTTAGGTTAACCGGTTAACATACAATTTGATAAATCAAATGTATGACATACGTTCAGCATTGGCGTATAATGATAGCACAGACACGATTTCCAAACGATCCTCGTGAAAGATCTTATAGATATACCATCATATATATATGATCTCACTATGTTAGTTCCGGTTATATCTTAAAAAACATAATGGTTATTCGTGGATCGCATAGGTCTCCGATTATCACTTTGTTGAATCTTAAAAGAAACAACTTAATGACCTACTCAGCGCTGGCATGATGTTAAAACTGGTAAGATTTCCTGAGGATCCTCGTGAAAGTTCATATTAGATCTCACAACATCAGTTCCGGTTATGTCACAATACATAACGTTCATGCATGGATCCTATGGAAACCCGTTAACACTTGTTGTTAAAAACAACTAAGTGACCTACGTTCAGTGTTGTTTGATGTTGGAAATGTTAGGATTTTCATTTAATCATCATAGAATACCAAATTTATGTATCACTATGAATGTTCTGGCAATGTCATATAGACATGCAATTGTAGATATGGTACGAAACGTGATGACGACGAACACACTAACCAAATAATCACCAGCTCTAATACCACAATATTGAATAAGTTAGGATCATTATTGGAGATGAATGTGTGTGTGTGTGTCTGTGTGAGAAACAAAGAGAATTGATGAAACTGACTTTAATTGAATGATGTTGATACACGTACTCAATATGTGTGATACAATTATGAAAAATAATCTAACCATCTCATATTTATACTTTCATATGAGAGCTAATTTATTTTTAATTTTATTTTTTTTAACTTAGTGCATCTAGTCCCTACATTATACAAGTGTTACAAGTGGTCATTTTATATTTCTAACACTATGTGAACAAGAAGCTGAAGAACAAAGGATCATCAGGGATCGACAATGCTTCGATGATCCTATAAGCTATTTAATCAACCTAACAAAGTTTAACACAAAATATTTCTTAGATATTTTGGCGGAATATTTTCAAGCGAGCAAATGAGCGGGAGAAGATACAATCTTGAAAAAGTCAAGACACGTACGAGTTGGTGAATGGCATAAACAGTTGTGATCAATGTTCACCAAAAGCATGGTTGTAAAATTTCAAGAATATAAACATTTATTGTCAGTTGTACTTTTCCATTAAATGCTTGATACATTTTAACAACCCACACGTGAAATCCTCGTTTGTCTACTTATATAAAGATAATGTTGGTTGGCGTAGATATTATCACTTTCATATTAATTCTCACATTAAAGAAGAGCAATTACTCTTAAGTTTGAACCCTTCATTGTCTACAATCCTATTACATAATTAAAGTTCACTTGCAAACTTTAACACTTGTTTGAGTTTACTTGATCAGAGAGCCAACTTATTGTCATTCGATATAGTGCTTTATTCGGTAAAACATTTTGTAATTTTTTGATTCATTTATAATAATAATAAAATTATACATTGAAAAGTTTATCTTATGTGTTTATGCGCTCTTTATGATTATTCACGCTAATGAATTAGGGAACTACAATGTCAACGGTAATTAGTAACTAATTAAGACACTATAAAAAAATAGTTCATTATCCACACTTTTATTTTCACACTTTTCAAAAGTGTGCAAAATTTTATTAATATATTAAATTGTTCCCAAGTTTTTGAAATGAAAGAAGAGAAGAGTTAAAAATGGGCNTATATATATATATATATATATATATATATATATATATATATATATATATATATATATATATATATATATATATATATATATATATATAGTGTGAGGTTCTTTTCAGAACCAAATAAATTGCGAGAACTGCGAGAACCAATCTAGACCATCTATATTTCAATCAATGGCTACAAATGAAGGTGGCAAAAATGTAATTAAATAAAATTTCAAGTAAAATTTTAAAAAGGATTAGAGGGTGTTTACGTAATTTTGTATTACCCATTAAATCCATGATCGGGGACTTCATTTTTTTCTATACAATCAGACACAGAAAAAAAAAGAAAAAAAAGAAAAAAAAAATCATCTGAAATCGATAAAGAATTTTTTTATCGCCTACAAAAAGTCATGTTTTGTCTATACAAATAAGGGTGCCATGGTGTATTGATCTGTGATCTGCTCCTCGAAACCAAAGAAAGTCAAAAAGATCTAATCCTCCATCAACCTTTTTGTATTACATGAATTTGATATGCAGGTTATTATTTTATTAATTTAACTTTTAATCATGTTATTCAAAAGGATTGTTAAGTAATTCAAGGATTGTAGATAACAAAAATATATGTGCACAATATAATTTTGAATATTGTTTTGATATGAACAAATTTGATTTTCGATATAAAAAAACATAGATTAGATCTGAGTTTGTTTTTGTTTTTTTTGGGGCTTAATCTTGTTTCGATCTATTTTTTTGCTTTAGATTTGAAAACGTTAGTTTATGTGCACATACATGTTGGCAGTGTTGACCTTGTTGAATCTTTCATAACAGATGACCTTGTTTCAATGTGAAATTTATTTGGCCTAAGATGTGATTTTTTTATTATTATTGCTTTTTTTAATCATAATGGGTTGTTTGGTTGGGTCATAACTATTGAATAAAAGATTTTATCCCAAAAAGTAAAAGGATATCAATGATATACATACTTGAGTGAGTGAATACTATTTTGTATAAAATGATCATACACTTTTGTGTACGCATTAAATCTTGATGTCTTTAATGTTGGACTCGTTTTATTGTGACAACCAGTATAGAAAACAATAATAACATGAAATATTTTATTCAAAATGACTAAACAATACAGTAATATAGTGAGGATATGTTTGAATAGATGGTGATGATGTTGATCTAGTGATTCTAAGATGGTTTTGGGCCACGTGAAATACAATGCATACACCTGACTTTGGCATCCTAGCATAAAATTAAATGTTACTTGATCATAAATAACTAAGTGCATATGCTAATCTTTAAAGAATAGGTTGTTATTATTTGCGTTGATATGTTAGTATATGATAGTGGTATTTATAAAAAAAATAGCTTGCGAGTAACTGTGCTTGTATGTTTCGCTAGTTTATTTATCAAGAATACTATGACTTAAGTATGCATATGTGTTTTGTTATATTATGCATATGTGTTTTGGTAGTTGTCATGTTTAAATAATTTGTTTATTAATTATTTTGTGGTTATAGGTTCGAGTATGATGAGCAATATGAAGAGTGCACATGTGTTTTGTGGATACTATCTAGCGAGAAGATAATTATTATGAAGATTTAAAGATAATCGGGACGATAAAAACACATGCGCACAAGGACAAAAACACATGTGCAGATTTTATGGGTTCTTAAGCCAAGCGAGGAATAAATGTGCACGCCTAAAAGATGAACCAACTGTTAAAGACATTGGATTATGCACATGTGCACGTTTAATATATTTGTAATAAAATTGAATACAAGCGTAAACATAATGACGTTTGTGATAAAGTTGAATATCATATCACTAGAGTAATACAATTTGTAAATTTTGAAATTGCATAAATCTTTTGTTAAAGTTTTGTTGTTTGTATTTATATTTATGTAATATTTCTAATAGATACATGTGCATATACAAAACATCTATGCGTAAACGAAAAATATAATTGTTGTAGTTAGTAGTTAACCTTCTTTTTTACAAAACACATGTGCACATAACGTTTTTTAAAACATGTACAACGCACAAAAAAAAAATCCTAAATTATAGGTATTAAAAAAAACGTTTTTTATTAAAAAAAATCAAAAATAAAATAAAATAAGTAATTTTACCATTATACCCTTTTGAATTAAATAAGAATATTTAATATCCAAAAAAATCTGATTGGTTGATGCTGGTTCTCGCAGTTCTCGCAATTTATTTGGTTCTGAAAAGAACCTCACCCAGGAGACGTTACACGTAGATAATGCCACCTCATTGCCCAGTCATTGCCCAGTAATTCATTATTGCATCCATGTCATCGCATTCTGTCTATGTAAGCAATTGTATTATTTTTTTTGGATTTAAAGAAAATTCAGATTTATTTTATTGAAAAAATTCATATTTATTAATGATACTTTGTTACTATATGTGCATATGTTTTTGCAAGTTTTTGCATGTTAAACGTCTTCTTTTCATGTTATTCGTGTTCTTTGAGCACATGTGGTGTTAATGAATCTTAAAACAATGATTTCTTGGTGAGTTTTATTTAGTTTAAATGATTTGTGATTGGTTTATTTAAGCTTTTTGTTATTCAGGAGTTTTGTAATGATTTGTTATTGGTTTATATAAGTTTTTTGTTTAATCAGGTTAACTATACTTGTGTGGTCCTACGTATTATAGTTATGTATAGATAATATTAGTCATTCGTTATGGATTCATTGTCTCCATGATTTCAGGTACGTAAATAATTCAATTCAAGATGATATAGGTTAGTTGACTTTGTTTTATGTTATTCCTGCATGTATATGATAGTCTTATGGTTGTTGTTAGGTTTGTTATTATCAAAAACTGTATATGGTGTTTTAACCGCCTTGCAGATGACGAGTAACTCCGAGATAAACATGGTTAGGTTTTGTTGAAATCTTGCTTTGTATGTTTTTGACTATTTTGCCATTTNCTCGCAATTTATTTGGTTCTGAAAAGAACCTCACCCAGGAGACGTTACACGTAGATAATGCCACCTCATTGCCCAGTCATTGCCCAGTAATTCATTATTGCATCCATGTCATCGCATTCTGTCTATGTAAGCAATTGTATTATTTTTTTTGGATTTAAAGAAAATTCAGATTTATTTTATTGAAAAAATTCATATTTATTAATGATACTTTGTTACTATATGTGCATATGTTTTTGCAAGTTTTTGCATGTTAAACGTCTTCTTTTCATGTTATTCGTGTTCTTTGAGCACATGTGGTGTTAATGAATCTTAAAACAATGATTTCTTGGTGAGTTTTATTTAGTTTAAATGATTTGTGATTGGTTTATTTAAGCTTTTTGTTATTCAGGAGTTTTGTAATGATTTGTTATTGGTTTATATAAGTTTTTTGTTTAATCAGGTTAACTATACTTGTGTGGTCCTACGTATTATAGTTATGTATAGATAATATTAGTCATTCGTTATGGATTCATTGTCTCCATGATTTCAGGTACGTAAATAATTCAATTCAAGATGATATAGGTTAGTTGACTTTGTTTTATGTTATTCCTGCATGTATATGATAGTCTTATGGTTGTTGTTAGGTTTGTTATTATCAAAAACTGTATATGGTGTTTTAACCGCCTTGCAGATGACGAGTAACTCCGAGATAAACATGGTTAGGTTTTGTTGAAATCTTGCTTTGTATGTTTTTGACTATTTTGCCATTTTTGTTGAGTTTTAGGTATAAAGGTTTTCAATTTATGCTTATTCTTATATGGGTTTATGGTTATTGATTCATAATTTTTTTTATATATATATTTATGATACTAATCAGAGGATGGTAAGTGATTATGTTTTTTGATTCAAGGTATCATGTTTTGATATGAATGTGTTGATGATTGTAGGTTTGAGATAAGCATTTGGGAGGTAGGTTCTCGAGAGAAGGTGGTGCATAAACCCTTTAAGGTTAGGGATATATCCATTCCCTCGATGCCTTTTCATGTAAGGATATTCTAATAGTATCAACCCTATCAAATGGCGCAGATGTTGATTCAACCATTATGCAGAAAGTTGCTCGCCCGGTTTCATTCAGTAAGCATTGGCTTATGTATTACAATGTATTTAGTTTTGAACAAGAATCTGCGTTTTACTTTAATATGAAATACTTTGAGGATAAAGTTCAAGCTGGTGAATGGGATGACGTTGAGCAATATTTATGTGGGTTCACAAAGGTTGAAGGAAATCGTTACTCAATGAAGATATTCTTTGAGTTAAGGAAAAAAAATACCTTGAGTCTCTCGGTAGGCAAGTCTACAATCCTTTATTTTTATGGCACGTCATGTTTGGGATGGCATATTTGCTTATATTTTAGTTAAAAAAACACTTAAAAATCAGCTTGTGCCATGTAGGTACTTGCTGAATTTTAAATAGATAAGCATGCTGGTAAGCGAAAATTCTCAATCTATTTATCAAATCAATATATGTACATATGACTCTTTTCCTTCCTCTGGCAGGATGAAATCCAGTGGGCAAACTTAGAAACGAGCTAGAGAACAAGAAGCTGAATTGTGCTCCTGTTTATATGTGCTCAGCCGTGAGTAAACTCTTACATTCTTTAAATTGAATCAATAATGGGAAATTATTATAGGGATTTATAAGCATGTGAAAATAAAGCTTAAACTTTATCGAATGTGACTATAAAGATACCGTGGAATTACAGGTGCATTCTATCGAGGCGGAGTTGGTGCATTGCTTGTCTATGGTGGGCGACTTTTGCCCCATTCTACCTATTTACTTTTTAAATTTTTAATTTCGCATTTGATAACACGAATCAGCTTATTAAATAGTAAATGTGTTTGAAATTGCCACCTTTAGTTATATTAGAAGTGCCAAACATACTTATTAGACAAATTGATAATACCTACAGGCAAAGTGATACCAAGAATGATGAGACTGTAAACAATAATAACGTGGAAACCAAGAAAGATGAAACAGTAAAAAAAGAAAAAGGGGATACCAAAGAAGAGAGGGTCAAATAGAGCAATGTGGGTGCCAAGAAAGATAAGGAAGCATGTCAACGAGAAAGTGAATTCTGATTGTAGTCCTGACTATGTGCCTACTCGATCTTCAAAACGGAAGAAGGCCTATAGTCGGAATGAAATGGGTGTCAATGCTAGCCCTGCTGATACAGTCAAAACACCATCTTGGAAAGTTGGTGCTAATGGTCAGCCCACAATACTCTCTGATTCTGTGTCGACAAACCGATTTTGCTGCACAAATAATCTATAGATAATTTGTTTTGGTAAAACAATGCAATCGAAAAACTAATGTGTAGTTCAATGACAGCATTTTCTATTTCGCCTCTTAGCATTATTTATGCTACTGATGTGAAACAAAGAAAACATGTCATCGATTCAATAACAAGACACATGTGGGAGTGAACCTTTTTCATCTTATTAGAGCAGTTTGAAGAGCAGCTCAAAGCGTCATATGGGTTATTGGTCATATGCATGCACACATTAGTAAAGGCTCTTTGGACACCGCTGACAATTGCAATTTTTTTTTTTATCATTTTACATGTAACTGGTAATACAACTTCATTGGCGTATGCTTTATGTTGTGCCGTTGTAATCTAACTGCTCAAACGTGAACTAAAAGCGCTGGTATCGTAACAATTACCAACGATTGCTATTCTAAACACCCTTTAACATTTAAGTAACCATCTTAGCTGCTTATTGCGTATTTTAGAAGCATCATGCTTATCTACTTGAAAAGCAAAACCCAAACTGCTTACTTGCTTAGGTGTGAACAGATAAGTACTTAAATAAGCAATTCCAAATGCATTAAATTTTCTTATATTGTAACAGAAAATACGCTACGTTTTAATGTTTCTGTATCAAACTTTGTTTGAGTTGGACTTAGTTTTTAGTTTTTGGATGCTGTTGAAACAGGTATTTGATTGATTTTAATAATTGGGAGGCATTCGTGAATGATGATCAGACATGCTAATTTCTTTCGGCTGAAAATACATCACAAGGCCTAACTGAGGTATTTTTCTCCCTTTGCTTTCTTCTTTTGATGAACTTCTAGAATTACTCTACACTGACACTTATATGGACTATTGTATACAGGTGACAAAACAAATTCAAGTTGTTAATGAGGTTTTGAAGATGCACAATCTTAATGAGTTTTGCAAGGTTAGTGGTCGTTAAGACATGGTTCAAGCCGTGGTAATGCCCTTTAAGCTTATAATTTACTGTTACATCACACACGAAGGTCTACATTTTAAATTTCTAAGCCATAGATTTATATCACTTTTGGATTAAAATCAAAATGTATATTTTTTGCTGCGATGGCTGTAATCAGTAACTATGTAACTTCAACTTCAAAATAAGCGTAGGTGGGTTGGTTAAAGGATCAAAATGGGTAAAATTATTGTGTAGGTCAATACTTGTCGGGTGGGGTTGGCTCGATACATCAACACTTTTTGTCCAATTTGACCTGACCCACGCGGATTTTTTCCCTTTATGAATTACATGCGTCATCAATGTATTAAAAGTAATTCTGAACTCTTATTACACTAATATTAAAATATCATCTTTCTAATATAGCGATATACGAGGTTGTAACCATTTAAATACCCTTTGAGTCACTTTTAACACTTTTGACCCATTTATTCCAAAGTTAGTCTTTAGAGTTTGCCCATTGGACCTGTTGGAGATAAAATATAACTCGAATCAATTTATTTCTTTGTAAAAGGGATGAAAATGCATCCCCTGATTCCTTAAAGGCTTGAAGCATAACTAAGTTATTTCCATGTCAGGTTCTTGCCAACACAGCAAACAACAGTCCTATAGTGTTGTACCTTAGAGATGTCAAGAAATTTTTAGGAAGGTCACAAAGGATAAATATCCTATTCCAGAAAATGTTGAAAAAACTATCTAGACCAATACTAATTCTATATTCACGAGTTCTCTGATAAAGGATTAAAATGTAGTAGATGAGAGGTTACTATTGTGTTCCCGTACCTTATTGCATCAAACCTCAACGTTTATTGAATCTGTTTGTGTGATTGTGTACTTCATTTGCCGTGACTTTGTTTGATTTAAAAAAAACTGTTTATTATGACATCAGGTCACAGTAGTTCCGGAACACAGATCCAAACGCAACTTATGTGATGGTTATTTCATGCTTGTGTTAACATGTCCAGGTGACTGCTTTAACTTTAAGCATGGGGGACAATCATGAGTACGAGATGGCATCTAAAGTTGAAAAGGTAAGCTTCTTGCTGCACTAATTTTGTTCCAGTATCATTTAAAGATATGGGATAGATTAAAATATAAACAAAAAAATTGTTCTTTGGATAAGAGTATATTATGAATTGAAAATACCCTTCCTAACTACTGAATTCTTAATGGGGTGTGGAGCAAGGTGTGGAACTGGTGTAAGATTTCTATGTGTAATGTGGCTTCGGTTCTTGATCTTCTGCAGGTGCCATCGGCTTCGACCAGTTCCAAGTGGGGAAAGAAGATTCTAAGGGGCATTGTTATGATTTCTTGTTAGGCGATTTGGTATGAGCGTAACAATAAGGTTTTCCACGAGAATACGCCAAAATTTATGGAGGTAGTAGCGTGTGTGAAGGCTCTATCTTTTCTTTGGTGTAAACATCGTTCTAGGTTTAAAAACATTGAGTGGAAAGATTGGGCAAAGTACCCTTTGTACATTTTGTAAGGTTTTTCGGCGGTCCTTGTTTTGAGGTCTCGCTTGTTTAATGAAGTTTACTGTTCAAAAAAAAAACTGCTGAATTCTTAATATATTTATATAATATCATTAAGTACTTTGCTGTTAAAAAAATNTCTGTTTGTGTGATTGTGTACTTCATTTGCCGTGACTTTGTTTGATTTTTAAAAAAATGGTTTATTATGAAATCAGGTCACAATAGTTCCGGAACACAGATCCAAACGCAACTTATGTGATGGTTATTTCATGCTTGTGTTAACATGTCCAGGTTACTGCTTTAACTTTAAGCATGGGGTACAATCATGAGTATGAGATGGCATCTAATGTTGAAAAGGTAAGCTTCTTGCTGCACTAATTTTGTTCCAGTATCATTTAAAGATATGGGATGAAGTAAAATATAAACAAAAAATTATTCTTTGGATAAGAGTATATTATGAACTGAAAGTACCCTTCCTAACTACTGAATTCTTAATATATTTATCTAATATCATTAATTACTTTGCTGTTAAAAAAAATATCATTAATTACTGTCACAAGATGCCATGTTTAGACTTGTGGCTGCAATACTTCATCTTGAAAGCATAGATTTTTCAAATTGAGAGGAATTAGACTCATCCATGACCAACGATGAAAAATATAAATTCCACCAAAAGAGTGATGTTGAGTTATCTTTGAAAGTGGTAAGAATCATAACACTTGCACACCTCTAAATGTCGATATATAGCTGGTAGTAGGAAGTAGAGGTGACAAGATAGGTGGGTTGAGTAATAGATAAATGGGTCGATATAGGTACCCTAAATGGTTCAATTTATAGCCTTTTTTTCCCCTTGAGAACAGTAAACGAAACGAGTAAAATGGGCCAATGAGTAACTTTCGACATTCGTAAAATTATTTATATTTTGATTTCAGATTGATCATACACACTAAGGAAAATAACATGTTACTTTGCAGTAGAAAAAATTCTTTGAAGCTGAGGTAATCAGCTCATTGCATGGAAAAACTAATCTTTATAGAACTTGATTTGACAACAAATACATTAATTAAGTATGATATTTCATGATGTATGCAACCAGATTAAGAATGATTCACATTAATTCGTGGAGTATATTAGAATGCAAAATCTTATTAAGCCATTAGGACAGACCAAGTGTTGGACATGAAAGTGGGAAATTATTCATTGGATTAGAAAGTAGTTCTTTCTTTCGATTCAAAGTTCCGTTTCATAATTTAGCTACTCAACCATCCATAAATATGGTGCAAAAGCATAAATGTTGTATCATGGTCAAAGATATAGGTGAGCAACCTTTATGATTTTATTTTCTTGTGCTTTTAGAGATGGTACATCGAGAGACCTGCCTTGGAGGTAATTTAGATGATGTTTTTAAGGGATGAGTAAGTCAAAGTTCGTTCTAGATAGTCCCAGATTTCATTACAGATGGTATATAGAGAGGCGTACCTTCGGGTACCTAAGATTTAAAGTTAATATCTGTATAATTCAACATTCAGGTACAATTGTCTTTTTGTTCTTTGAAACCGATATTTTGAAAAAAAAAATAGTAGTATATGCACTGGCCTTTGACTCAAGTCAAATCATATCATTACAGTAACATGTATTTTACGATGATATGATGTGGTTTATAAAATGGTCGTTTATGCTTTTATATATGTTTTTAATTTATTATGCCTTATTTTCATGAGCTCTTTTCTATGTACCAGTTTGCGCCGATTGAAGAATATGCTTAGACATCTTTAAAAAAACAAAACTAATATGCTGTGACATCTTGCTATTCTCACATCGCTTCAGGTGTGTTTTTTGCTATCGCATAATGTACTCAACTTACTAATTTTGAGATCAGACAATTGTCAAACATGGTCATGGAAAGCCCCCTGATGCTAATAACCTTTCACTCAAACTGATTATGATAGTATAGCATTTCCAATCTTACTGCAACGTTAACTATGTATAAAACTCAAAAGCAAGGACATGAAAGTTTTAGTACCAGCCTAACTCGAATGAAAATGTACCGGTTTTGACCCGTTACCACCTCTATAATACTTTCCTTTAGCCAATAGGAATTTTGTTTGCTTGTGGTAATATATGTTGGATACGGTATAAACTTATTTAAAACTCACTTGAAATTTTTTTGATCATTTTGCTAATCATAATCTCGCATGGCCTTCACTCTCTTGCAGGTATAATTTTTTTAATTTGCTGATTTTAGTGGTTTTTGTTAAGAAACCTTAGGTTATGTGTACTGATCTGTTATGTTGTTTATTGTTTTATTAAACAGTGATGCATATAAATTTTGAGCTTATTGTATGTTTAACTGATTTACCCTCGACAAAGACTGTAAAACAAGCGAACCATGGTTATGAGCAGCAAGGGATGTCATCTGTTGGTGTTGATACATAGGCTTAACCACCATTGGTACCTTCTTATGGTACCTTTGTTTGACAATGGCACTCTGCACGAAGGAGCTCTTCCAAGGTGTCCTTTTCTCCACCTTGCCAATATTCCCCACAACCATCCAGTGGTGCTTGATTTTTGGTGCATTCCATTAAGGTTGGAAACTATCGCTCGAAATATTTTACAGTCTAACTTTGATGTGAAGGATGACATTAGTCAACAGGCACTTACAATTCCAGAATTTCGTACCTCAGAATACAAGTATGTTTTTACAAAGAACCCTGGTAAATGAAATCCAATCATGGCTGAGAAACATTCTAAAGATATTCGTTAACGTTTACCTTTTTTTTGTAGCTTTGTCATTTTTGTTTGAACCCATTCTGTTACCAAAATAATAATTTCTTTGTCATATTTGTAACATTGTATATAATAATCAAATATTAGCCAATTAGCCATATTCACAGCGTGTTATCGTATAGTCGAGCTTTTCCTCTTTTCGTTGTGCAAAAACAGTTGGTTAGCAATCACCTGGTGTAAGTAGTTTGATTTTTTTTAATCTCGGTTTCATGTCAAACTCAAAGTGGTAAAAAGTCCATGTGTATTGTATTACATTATGTGTATTGCACTCTTTGGTTGATAATGAAACTTTTTAATGTAAATATAGATACATGTATCATACTATCATTGTGTGATGGTTTAAGTACTTCATCATCTTAATCCTTTTACTTCCACTTATATCAAACACAATGTTGCTACCATCATTCAACATAAACCTCTTTGGCTTGAACTCCATCGGATCATCCTACACCTTTAGATCCATACCTATCTCAGCCACCATGAAATTGACGGTTTCACCCAGAGGAATCACATACCTTTTTACCTCTACATCCTTTGTGACTTTATGAGGCAAAACGAAATGCCCAGGAGGGTGTCTCCTCAGCTCTTCCAAAACCATTGCTTTCAGATACGGCATTTTCTGTAAGTCCTCTTCATTTATAACTGATTCTAACTCCACTCCCTATTTTTGTATTCTTGGTTGTAGTCTAACAACAGAGATAATTTCACCATATAGCTTACTCAGAATGTGAGAATGTCAAGTTAGAAAGTTTATAACCGAAAAGTTAGTTAAACCGGTTATAGGTAGTTATGTGTCAAAAGTTATGTCGTTTTAGGAAGAGTCGTGTCTGTTTGTATGTGTCGTTTGGTTGGCTATATAAAGCCAGAACCACAGCAAGTCTTGGGGTCGAATGTTTTTTATATGTAACCAAATTCTGTGTAAATAAAGAACAAGTTTTTTCGAACAACAATAGTAAGATTTATTCCAACAATTGGCATCAGAGCCTAAGGCTAATCGATCAAGGGAAAAACGATTCCGGGAATCACCAGCAAGAAAGTAAGAAAGAAAGATAAACATACCTGTTCGTTGAAGAGATCGAACACAGAAACGGTTGTAACCGGAGTTTGATCGGAGAAAGAAAAAACACAACCGGTTATTAAAACCACCGATTGTGGTTACCCTAATTGGAGGAACCCTAATCATTCCAGCAGTCGATTGAAGAAGTAAAGAACACGATCATAAACAGAGTAACAAGTGATCAGAATCGCTGATTGGAAACCCCACGGAGGCGGAGTAAGATCCGATCGATTAAAGGAGATAAAACCTCTCCTTGATAATCATACCAACCGATTGGAAGGAAGAAACGCACGATTTTGGTATTTTCCTGTACTATCTGAGTTTAACCTAGAAGTAGATTTATTTTTTTTAGAAAAGGGAAGGTAAGGGGATTAGGGGAAGAAGATAGAAAGAAACCAGATAGTGGGAGTGTGGGACTGCTAAGGGTCTAGTAATTGGGAAAAGTTTTTTAAATAAGAATTTTATTTTTTCTTTTCACTTTATTTATTGATAAGAAAATTGGAAAGTTATATAATCCCAAATCAATTGTTAGAAAGTAAGAAAGTATCAATTGTTAGAAAGTAAGTTTAAGTCTTGTATTCTTTATATTAGAAAAATACAAAACTAGAAGTAAGAAATTGAACCCTTGTGGTTCACCAAGTACGAAGTAAGATCGAACCCTTGTGGTTCACATAGTAAGAAGTAAGTAGAAACCTATCGTTTTTCAAGGAACCTAGTGTTTAACGAAACCTTGGTGTTTCAAAGTAAGTAAGAAAACTCTAGTATTTCCAAAGTAAGTACGTAAAGAAAACGTTTAGCGTTTCAAAGTAAGTAAGTAAGAGAAAACCTAGTGTTTTTATAAACCTTAGATTTTCACCAGTAAGAGAAACCGTAGCGTTTCACCAGTAAGAGAAACTTTTGTTTCAAAGTAAGATAGTAAGCAAGAAAGAACGCAAGTCAGAAAGCAACATGTCTAAAGGAGAAACATCTACACCAACTCGTGACCAAAACATAGCACTTCAATGTCCAAAACTCACCGAAACAAACTACACAACATGGGCAATTATGATGGAGACAATATTGAAGGCATATGGTCTTTGGGAAACGCTTGAAGATACAGAAAAAGTAGATGTAAGAAAGATGCATACATCAAAAGCAATGATCCTCACAACATTGCCGGAAGATGTTCTAATGCAAGTTGCACAGCACGAGACTGCGAAGGAAGTATGGGAATCAATTAAAGTACGTTATATTGGAGCAGACCGAGTTCAGAAAGCACGCCTACAAACTTTGAGAAGCGAATTTGAGACGTTAAAAATGAAGACTGATGAAACCGTGAATGACTTTGCGGGAAAATTGGGAAGCATAAGAGGCAAGTGTAAAAGTCTTGGTTCTAATCTTAAAGACAAAGTACTAGTAGGAAAGTTGCTGAACTCCGTTCCAAAGAAGTTTCTACCAATTGTGGCATCCATCGAGCAATATTCAGAAATTGACAAAATGACGTTCGAAGAAGCTGTTGGAAGACTAACTGCTTATGAAGAACGCCTCAAGAGTCAAGATGAACCGGAAGAAGATTACCAAAGCAAACTTCTAATGGCAAGTTCAAGTAATCAAGGACGTGGTAAAGGTCGAGGAAGAAACTTTAGTAAAGAAGGAAAAGGACGTGGAAGAGGTACAAGTCGAGAACAAAGCAAGAAAGAAATGAGATGCTATGAATGTGGTGAATTTGGGCACTTTGCATACGAATGCACCAAATGGAAGGATAAAGACAAGAAGCAAGAAGCACATCTCATTTATCAAAGCGACGATGAACCAACGCTGCTGTAAAGAGCAAGATAAAAGCAAGTTGAAGACCCACCTTAAACCAAAGTTTAGTTTAAGGGGGAGTGTTGATTGTTAACCTAAACTTTGGGTTAAATAGAAAGTATATTTATTATGTAGGACCAAAAGTGTCAAGTTAGAAAGTTTATAACCGAAAAGTTAGTTAAACCGGTTATAGGTAGTTATGTGTCAAAAGTTGTGTCGTTTTAGGAAGAGTCGTGTCTGTTTGTATGTGTCGTTTGGTTGGCTATATAAAGCCAGAACCACAGCAAGTCTTGGGATCGAATGTTTTTTATATGTAACCAAATTCTGTGTAAATAAAGAACAAGTTTTTTCGAACAACAATAATAAGATTTATTCCAACACACTACACATAATTACCATCTCTTTATAAGTTAGCTTTCAACCATTTCCATTATTATCTTCAACTTCAGGAAGCTGCAGATTCACCAGTGTATCAACATAGGCCATGATCTTCCTGTCAGAATTATCTGATGCAACTTGATATTTGTTTATTGGAATTAAAAGTCGTTCTTTATGACCACTCAATTTCTCAAACTCTTTCCATCTGTTTCTAAACAAAATTTTCCCTAACCTTGGGTACATAGCAAACACCCTAAACCGCCACAATACCAACAACATATCGCATTGTGCCTTAAGAATCTCATTAATCCGACCCTCATCAAACTTTTCACCAAAACACATCAACACCGACGAGCCGAACCAACAATCGCATACCGAAAATGATCAACCACCTTGATCCCATCAGCCTCATGACGCTGCTCCTGGAGTTTACCAATCAAATTATAAAGTACCCACTTACGAGCCCATGAGTACGTCTTGATCCGATATCAAATAGAGTTCGAATGCTAATAAAGTTTTAGTTAAAGTTGTAGTTAGAAGTGAGGGATACCCCATGAGAAATCAGCAAATTATTTAAAAGTGTTAGATATGAACCAGTGGCTATATACAAGAATAGTAATAGTCGCCATTAGTCTTAATCTAATATGTTATTACTAACGGAAATGAAACAACCCCTTTTAGGAAACATCGCCATTATAGTTGGAACGGGTCTAGATTGACACTTGAGTATCTCCACTTGACAGTGACATCATTCTTTATGTTTTTAAGATCATATCGGTCACATGAGTATTTGTGACTTTTTAGTAGATTTATACAAATTTAAGGAGATTTGGTTGGCTCTTTTAAAAGCAATAGGTTGAACCAAACTCTATTGTTAGTTCTACATAGTAGTATTATATATGAATACATAAAACTATGTTATCATACTAATACAAGAAACTTTATTTTAAAACAGAACTATATATTGTAACTTTCGAATACTTTTTGCGACTTTCAGCCATTTTGAACAATTGTCGTATTCTATTGCAGGTGATTAAAAAGGATATGGAAACTGATGCAATGGTGCCTTCTCATGATTCACTGAATCGTGGTGCTCTCGGAACACATGTGAATTTCACTTCTAAAAAAAGATTATTCTAAACTATGATGAATTTGCATTGGATTTTTAGACATGTCATGAAAAGATAAAAATGTGATTCAGATTCCATATAGGTATTGTTTCTTCTTTTGATACATAAACTTAAAGGAGTATAGACACTTATGATTATTGGTTTAGCATTCTCTAGGCATCATGTATAACTTTAAAATGAGTTAGAGATCTCAAACAAGTCAAGCGAAGTTTATTTCTTTAAAATAACAGTTTACATCCATTTGATGTCAACATTAAATATATGATTTACATTCTTTTATCCTTATATAACATATATAGTGTAAATTTATTTTACCTGCTTTCCACATAACTAAATAATTATAGATGTTATGGGAGTTTCCCAACTTGGTCTTATGTTTGCAAGTGAATGCAAGCTTTTTATTGTATTTGTTTTTAAAGAATTTAACGGCTTCACCACCATTAAAGACCATTGGGATACTGTCATCATACCGAAAGATGGAAACCCTCACAACCGGAAGAGTTTGCATCTTCACAACACACTTACAACTTATCCACTAAACTTCATGTATATTGCACCATAAGTATGTTGAACTTTACATATAGATTATATAAGCACCGTAAGTAGTTCTTATACAAATTAAGTTGACTTGGGATCCTGGTGATAAAGGGTACGCAACCACCTTGAAGCATATGTCTAACAGTAGTAGGCCAGTAGTATATTAAGTAGAGGTGGATATAGAATCCTGGAACTGTCGTCCTTCATTTTAGTCTTATAAGCTCATGCATAACTTTCAATAATATAAACCTATGTTGCAGATTCCAGGATCAGCAAGCCATCACAGCCACGTGCTTAACAACTCGAGATATATGTAAATGAGATGTCTGGTGGTGAAACAATCATGGATACATCATATATTGCTCTTTGTAAAGTAAAACATTCAACTAATAATCACAAGTCATGCCGCCCGTTTGGCTGAATTCTCAGGTATGTTATATAATTTTTCTTCAAAACTTCCTTACGATTATCCTCATTCTTTCGCTAAAGTGAAAACACAATCTATATAATGCTAAAATTTTTAAAAAAAATGTCTTCTAAATAAAAAAATTAACCCCATTAACAATTAAAATGTACGTCAAGCTCACCTTTCTTAAAAAATATTTATCGTTAACTAATACCATCAAAATATTAGTTAAGCTCCCGGTCCTTAAAAATGAATTTCAGTTAACAAACACCATCAAAAGAATAATTACAAGTCATGCCCGCCCANGTATCGTCATAGAGTGAGGTAGGAACTTATAGAGTTAGGGAATTGAACGCACTCCCTACGACTTGTTAGGAATACTCCCGTCATCCACGCAAACTCAACATACTAATTACATGGTAAAAGATAGTTAGGGAGTAATGAAATCTAAGTAAACACTATTCTCCCACCATTGTTTGTCCCAAAACCAAAAATACAAAAATATAAGTAGTATAAAAGTAGATAACTTGGGTTAGTTGACTAGCAACTAATTCCGCCCTCTCCTCCAAAACCAGAGATTTTACTGCTTTCATAAAACATAAAAATACAAAAAAAATCTTCCTCCACCCTTAGACCTAGATTAGAGTAGCCTTTAGCCTAACGAACACTATTCCCTGCGAGAGAACGATCAATCCCCCGGTACTTGCCACTACACTATACTACATCGGTCAGGTACACTGCCTGGTGGGGATTGCAAGCTTCTCGAGATCCCTCGAGAGGTAAAACGTAGTGCGTGTTGCAGTCCCGCACGCATCAGTTAGCACATGCATTGTTTATCTCAACTGGAAAGGAGGTTTCTCTAGTAACCTTAGTGACACCATGACATGTGGGGGAACTAGACTTATGATTAACGCATTGGGTCCCTATAGGAAATATCCTGCCAGTTTTCTTCCAAATCCTAATGTTGTAGAACTTAGGATTAAGCTGCTTAGCAAAGGGGCGTTGACTTCCTATAGATACTATTCTTCCTGTGGGTCTCCAATGATAGCCAACATTAGTAAACTTCCTTCCAGTTGCTTTCCAAACATGTTTTATATGATTATAATACACAGCATGACAAACAGAGGATACTTTAGAAGCATTCAAACATGTCTTAACAGACACATCATGATTACCAGAAATTAAAGAGTTATTACAGATCTCACAAATGGTCTTAGAATTTGAATTAATTACAGTACGCCAAGAGCTAATACTAGAATCAACACGATTCACAACTTTTAGATCAGTCTTATTGTTCCTAATGTGGTCTTCTACTTTCTTTCCTTGAGCACTTTTAGCTGGCGAAGTCCTATCATTCCTTGTATTGCAACTAGGCTTTGACCCGCTAGCATTAGTGACAACTTTTACTCCTGTATAATTAATGATGGGAACATTAGAACGAGAAACTGCTGTTTGATTTCTGGTATAAGAAGTGTTATGTTCTGGTGGTGTTATGGGCACTTTAAAGGTAACATGCTTGTTCTTAACCTTAGAGGAAGATTCAACAACCTTATCACGGATGCAAACAGCTTTAGGACATGTACCAATGGCATAATCTAATAGTTCATATGATCTGTTGGTGAGATAATATACATCACGGATGCCAATGTCCGCAGGTCTCACCATTCTAACCTCATCAATGGTTTCGCAAAGGATATCTAGGCAATCCTTAAGATACCTAAGGTACTGTCTATGGACAAACGCATTATTCCTAAGGGGAAGAGGAATAATAATGGCATCAACATCAGATTTGTTCATTTTTGCGATCTTGGTGAGACTGCACTCACATGCAGTGACAGGCATTTTCCCTTTCACCTGAGTCTTTAGATTCTCAATTTCATTTAACAAAGAAGTTATTTTCTCATTTGTTTTAACACGTGTGATCTTAATCGACTCATATAACTCTTTGTAATGTTGTTTGACTTTTGAGTTTTCAGCTTGAAGACAGTCATTTTCATATTTCAGGTTGTTAATGACGTCTTGAAGTTGAAGTTTTTGAGAATCTAAACACGGAGGTTTCTGGGTATCAATCACATCACATTTATTCGTCTTTAATTGTGCAATTTGAAGCTTCAGTTTCCGAATCGTATTCGTGTGAGCTTGAATTCTTTCATCCCGTTTGGCTAATTCAAAATATGCATCAAATTCAGGAGCATCCGAAGATGTCTTGGCATTTGAGTTTCTAATTCTTTCTTCTAGATGTTGGTATCTTAATCGTAAGTTAAGATTATCAACCTCTAGTTTTGAAAAATGCTTGACCATGTTATCATGATCATCTTTTTGAATTTTTTCGCGCAATTTTAAATTCTCCCCCTCAAGCTCAACAACACGATTCTGGAAAACTTTTAACGTAACAGACATTTCATGAAATTGGGAAGCAGTTAAAGATGAATCAGTAGCAGTATAAAACACTTCTTGAGCAATGCACATAGCAATTAAATTATCATTCATGATGAGAGCATTCTTCCTCGCAATTTCACTATGTTGAAGATCTATTACAGTTTGTTTTCCTTCAATTTCCTGATTTTTAAACACCTCTTTCATTTCATTAATCTCTGTTTTAAGAGAGGTTTCCATGCATTCAAAATGTTCTTTGATTTGTTAGAAAAACGGAATGACTTCTGTGAGATAGCATTCTTTTGTAACTTCAAAACCCTTTCCCCCTCAGTAATTCCCATTGGAGTAATTCTCTTTTTACATGTTTTGTCAAAATCCGCAAACATTTGATACAGAACATACATGCTAATAAGAGTTTTACATTTAGTGGGCAGAGCTATCTGAACTAGGTTCATTGGTGTATTGGGAGGATACATTGTTGGGGTAGCAAACTTAAGGGGAGTGTTACAGAGTTGTTCAGCTTTCATTTTTTCAACGTCTAAAGTCCAGAAAATCTGTTCTGGGGTTAACCTAGCTTGGGGCACGAAAACGGTCAAACGGTTCTGTTCATAGTAGTTATGGGGCTTGACATTGACCCGATTTTCAATGCTCTTTGGATCCTTCATTTTATCCTCAAGTCTTATCCTAGATTCAATAACATCAATCTCTTCAGTATCACGCATATCAGGTGGGGCATGATTGGGCTTAAGCATCATATTAAAATCATATAAGGCAGGTTGAGAGGCACTAACGTTCCTAAGAAAATTAGTTTTAGGCACTCCTGTATCCTTATTGCTATGTTTATCACGAAGCTTAATGTGCTTTTGTATCATTTGAGCAGTTTGGATGGTCTGGCCTTGTGTGTACAGTTTGTTTTCAAGCTTATTCTTTAAGGCCTTTAAGTTGGAAAAATCGTTTAAGAGCTTAGCTTCTTTACTTTGAAAATCTAACTTTAGTGTGGTGACACTATTTTGAATCTCCAGTTTTTGTTTAACCGTTTGATCGATTTGTTTCTGCAAAGATTTTATTTCCATTCTTAACTCTTCTTCCTTTAAATTCCTTTCGGTAATGTATGTACACATTTGCCAATCCATTTTCTGCTCACGTTTGGTTAACTCAAATTTAGCACGTTGTTGATACATATTCACCTGATCTTTAAGAATTTTAATTCTAGTGGTCAAGGTATCATCAGGAGTAACGGCAGTGTATGCATCACATTCACTAATATCATGATCAACAGAAGAATCGTCATTTGGTAAAGCAGACTTGGCATTTTGTTTCAAATATTGCTCATATGGGACAACATTGCTATTACCCATATTAGCAGGGTCTGAAACACAAATGTCAGTGTGTTTTACTTCGTTATGAGTCCTTTGTTTATGCATCACATTATCAACATGTGTATCTACTGATACTCTACTAGGTTCATCAGATTCTTTATTGTTATCCATATGTTGTTGTTTTGAGGAAACATCATTGTTTTTCAAATTAACATCATCTGTCGTAACAATACTAGTTTGATGCACCTCATCGAGTGTCATTGGAATAGCACTTGTTTCATATGTGTCATACAATTTGAGTACCTCAGAGATGATAGATGATTTGGAAGATCCCGATTGATGTGGCGATGTGACTGCAGATGTAAGTTTGGCCATGAAGACGGTTTGAGCAGTAGGTTCATCATCGACATCAGAATCAAAGGCATCAAAATCTTCAGCTTGGAAGATGTTTGGGTCATTTAGAGCAAGATCCTGGACTGGTTGATCATCCACATCAGCATCAAAGGAATTCCCTTCATCACCCGCAAGAAATAGCAATTGTTCCTCATCTAAAAGAACTCCATTCTCTTTTGCCTGTATCAGCAGCATCTTATCCTTGAAATAGTCTGAGTTCTGAGGGCGTTTTGGTTCAGTGCAGTTTCTTGCAATATGACCTAACCCACCACAGTTGTAGCACTTGATTTGTCTTCCTTGTCCGTGATTGGCATTACCCATCCTGTTTTGAACATTACCTCGGACATTCTGTCTTCCTTGAACCACAACACGCCCATCTTCTATAACAGCAAGATTACGTGGATTTGATGAGGTTCTGAGTTAATTGTTGGTTTGAGGAAGAGTGCTTCTGAAGTGTTGCACCAGCAGTGAGACTTGGTTGGAGAGATTATCAATTCTCTTGTCCATATAGGAGTACCCAGATTCTTGTGGATTAGTCTTGACACTTGCTGATGGCATGGAGTTTTGACCAAGAGAGGACTGATTCTGTGTTGTTTGAGCTGTGGGTGCATGATTGATTGAGTCAGGTGAAAATTGGGTAAGTCCCTGAGCACTAGAGATTAAAGCAAGAGGATCGTTTGAGAGATGAAATTTCTCTCTTAGCTGACGATCATACATGGCATGTTTCTCATGTTTTTGCAGATAAGCATAGAGCTGTTCATAGTTGGTGTTTCTGAGTCCTTTGTTTAACTTCACAGCTGTGACAAACCGATCCCATTCTGGTGACATGTTATTGACGAACTTTGAGTTGAGTTGGATGTTGGGCATTGTCATTCTGATCATTCTCATGTCATTCACAAGCTTGTGGAATCTGACATAGTAATCATTGATGCTTTCACCGGGGTTCATCTTAAAGTGCTCGAATTCATCGTACAATTGAGACTTACGATCTTCCTTTGTTAGTTCTGAACCAGCTAGCAACATTTTGACATTGTCCCAAACGGCTTTGGCCTCAGTATTGAAGTTAATCAGCTTGTAGATGTCCTTCGGTAGCCCTTGTACCACAATGTTTGAAGCTCGAATGTCAGCATCATATCGTTTCTTTTCTGCTTCATTCAGATCATTGTAAGTACGAGGTCTGTCAATTCCAATGGTGACTGTCCCATCATCACCAGTGGAGATAACATCTCTAGTAGTACCCATTTGAAATGGCCCTTCATCAATTGATCTCAGAATGTTATCCCCATTTTCTTTGCCCTAACAATACAACCGAATTCTTTGTGACCAAGACTCATAGTCAGTTCTATCTAGTATAGGGGGTTGAGTATCGGACCCAGCAGCTTGGATGTCATCAATTGATGTAACAGTTGTCATGATGTGATCTTTAACGGGATTTTACAACTCGTGACTTAAACCCAAAAATAGATTCTTTCCCGGGATTTTACTAAAGTCAACAGAGGAAACCGAAAGATGAAGTATGGATTATAAGCTTGTAATGGAGAACTTAATCACAATACAAACAGTTAATCGCCAGACAAAACTTAAACGCCACACAAAGATAGTCGCCACAGGAGTTAATCGCCAGACAAAACTTAAACGCCACACACAGATAGTCGCCATAGGAGTTAATCGCCAGAGACGATAATCGCCACAAAGATAATCTCCACACAAGTTAAACGCCAGAAAAATAAACGCTACTCAAAGTAATCGCCACTTGAAACGCTTAACAGAGTTAAACGCCACAACAAGTTAATCGCTACTAAAGTAATCGCCAGAAAGTCACTACAATCCAAACTAGTCACTGTCAACTTGTACTTAATCGCCACGAGATAATCGCTGCTTTGTACTTAATCGCCACCAAGAAATCCACAACAGAGAACTTAATGGCCATTAAGAAACGCCTACTAAATCCTTCACCAAATCAAACCAATGACTGATATGACTATTCCAACACAAAACCTATGTAACCACAACCCTTCTAAGCATAGAAGTACAATCAAAACACATTCTTAAACATCACAAAGATCAAACCAAGGTGTTTTCTAAAGAAGTTTATTCTAACCAAGTACAACCACAAAAACCACCACAAATCCGTGAATCTAAGGCCCTAAGATGAAACCTAGGCTCTTGATACCAATTGTAACATATCACATAACATCAAATACACATGGTGTACATGGTAGAATCGTTCCAAGATGAAAGAAAAGAATAAGAAAGCTAGAGAGAGAAAGTAGAGAGAGAGAAAAAAGATGGCACCAAGAGAGAAAACCAAAAAAAAATAGATTATGAGAGGTGCACCCTCTCCAAGGATAGAGAGGGTATTTATATGTACAGATAGTTTTGCCACTTGGGCTGCGGATTGGGCTGACAGTGGGTAAAGACCCGACCCGACTCCGCGAATACTAACTACTTCTATTCTACGTTCTACTAACTAATATAACTACTACGAGCTAAACAATGCTTAATCATACTTGGGGTGAACGAATCTTTCTTATACAAAAATCGTATTCCTAACAAACCTTCTCCACTAGGCATAAGCACCTAAGATAAACTATCAAAGAGGACATTACAAAAGGGTTGTAATGAGGTGTAGGGATATGATAAACACGGATTTGTTGGATAAGGGATATTTTACTGGTGGCGAGTTAAAGATCTGGATTAATTACATGTACAATGTGGCGTTGCTAAGCCAAGACTAGACTCGACTAAAGCTAACCAAAAACTAGCAAAAACATAAAATAAACATAAAAAGAAACGGGATGGTAGTCCGTATGTTTTTTATACTTTTCTTTTTCTCATTTTTTTTGTACTTTTCTTGGTTTTTCGATTTTTTTTTTTTTTTTTTTTTTTTGCATACATTCTTGCCCTACCATCCAAAATAATACATCATAGGGGCCTCGGTTCTCCCCTTACACTTGAACTTTTACATACTTTACAAATAACTATTCTAATGACTCGAATTAAGATAATCGAAACACTTGGAGTACTTTTAAAATATTTAGCACATATGGGGGTAATAATGTTGTTCTTCCCCATTACTCCATTACACTAGTACTTTACCCATGAGTCCCAATCGTCCCAAAACAATATGTACAAGGATATGACTCGACTTAGCAACCATGTAATCAATAAGATAATTAACTAAGGGTTTAAACAAATGTTGTCACAATAGTGCACGGAAGGTGAGTGCATACAAGGTAGGCTAAGGCGATTTGGGTGTACATTTAAGTGGGGTGTAACAAATTCTTCCTTTAAGTATAATGCTTAAAGTTAGAAGCGAAAAGAAAGGCTCGGAGGGGTGTACTAGGGGTATCGTGTACCAAAAATGGGTACAACGCAAAGGTGTGGGAGAATTACTTGACCAATGAAGTCAATGTAATTATAACAAAAACACAGGTGTAAAACAATGGGTTAATCCTAATGGCTCTTATCATGTAGTAAATCTAACTACACGAATGTAGTCTCACTTGTGGATTCGGGATGGTCCTAACGCAAGTTATAGAATCTAAGTGCTACCGGTACACACATCATAGCATCAAAGATGAATGCTTTTCCTACCAATTCTAGGGGCGAACCTCACATATTTGGGGTGGAAAATTTTTTTAGTGGTACGGTTTTTGTGCTAGTCATATAACTCCTATCCATGAGACGCTTATTAAGACCAAAGTTTCACTCCTAAATGTTGTAAAAAAATTTAAATTTGGCACTAAAATTATCCTAACAGGTATTTATCTCAGTTTTATTACACATCTAACATTAAACAAACAAAAATCAAGCGTAATTGTATTCTCTAAGGTATCGTAACCCCCCCCCCTTACACTTAAGATGATCATTGTCCCCAATGTTCAAATAATAAGATGTAAAAGTAAAATAAGGTAAAGAATGAAATCAAATACTCCCCTGATTCGCTCGGTGGATAATGGGGTAACATGGTTAGATCTTCTTCCAAGAAAAATGAACGTTCAAAGCTTCCCTTCCGAAATATAAATCATCTTCTTGTCCAAAATAACATGTTAAACCTGAGAAAACAAACACGAAAACCTGCATAACATCAGCGGTATAAATCTGTATAAGGATATAATGCTTGTGGAATGAATATTTTGCAGATTCCTAGAGTTTATAAGTTAGAGATTTTATAAAGCATTTTATGATTCCGAAAGAAGAACAAAACTTTCAAAAATTCCAGAAAATGGGGTCTGACGCCGTCAGCCTGGGGCTTGACGCCGTCAGAAGTGATCTGACAGATTTTTCATGTTAAGTTTCCAGAAAATTTCTGGAAAAACTCAATTCTTACTTCCTGGAAATCCTGCAAAATATCATTATGACTCGATATAAGCATTTGACTCAAACAATTACTAATATGTATGTTAATTTAATATTGTTATGATTCATGTTCATTTGTTCTTATAAACCGATTTAGATTTCCCTTACACTTATCTTTTGCAAAATACCTTTATATGTAGTTAAGACGAAGTTAAAAACAAAATAAGCATTTTCACAATTTAGTTTGAAGCATGAATCAATAACAATAAAAATAAAACATACATACGGAAACAAATAAAATCAAACAAACAAACAAATAAACACACAAAGCTTGGGTTGCCTCCCAAGAAGCGCTTTTCTTTATTAACGAGTCTTGTAGCTAGACTCAAAGTCACTCTAGCCTATTTCATTATCAAGAGTTATGTCTTCCTCATTGATCATTTCATTATTATTCTCTTGATAATGCTTGACTCGTTGTATATTCACGGTGAATTCCTTACCCTCGTTATCAACCAACACAGTGGCTCCAATTTTAGAGGAGCTCCTCACAGTAAAAGGTCCATACCATCTAGACTTAAGCTTTCCAGGAAATAGTCTTAAACGAGAATTATATAATAGGACCTTGTCTCCTTCATTAAATTCCTTGGGTTTCTTAATCCGTTGGTCATGCCATCGTTTTGTCCTTTCTTTGTATGTAATGGAAGATTTATAAGCCTCCAATCTCAATTCATCGAGCTCTTGGAGCAGTAAAAATCTATTTGATCCCGCAACTGTATAGTCTAAATTACAAGCCTTAAACGCCCAATATGCCTTGTGTTCCAGTTCTACTGGAAGATGACATGCCTTGCCATATATCATACGGAACGGGGTCGTCCCGATTGGTGTCTTATAAGCAGTTCGGAATGCCCACAAAGCGTCATCGAGCTTAAAAGACCAATCTTTTCTGTTTTGGTTGACCGTTTTCTCTAATATCCTCTTTATGGCTCTATTAGTATTTTTGACTTGACCGTTGGTTTGAGGATGATAAGCGGTGGAGAATCGGTGAGAGACTCCATATCTTTTCATGACTTTCTCTATTTGCGAGTTGCAAAAATGGGTTCCCCTGTCACTAATAAGAGCTTTTGGAATGCCAAACCTAGCGAACAATTTTTTTAAGAAATGAATGACTACCCTAGCATTGTTAGTCCTAAGGGCTTGTGCTTCTACCCATCTTGAAACATAATCAATGGCCACTAAGATGTATTCATTCCCTCTTGAAGATGGAAAGGGTCCTATGAAATCAATTCCCCAAACATCAAAAACCTCACACACTTGTACATAATTCTGAGGCGCTTCATCCCTCTTAGAGATATTCCCGGCTCTTTGGCACGCATCACAAGCCTGTATCATTCCCCTCACATCACAAAATATTGTAGGCCAATAGAATCCTGCGTCGAAACTCTTTCGCGCAGTAGTGTTCATTCCGTGATGTCCTCCTGATGGACCAGCGTGACTACCTTTCATGATTCGGATTGCCTCATTCTCTGAAACACAACGCCTGATTACTTGATCTGGACACCTACAGAATAAGAAAGGTTCGTCCCAAATGTAGTACTTTAACTGATTGAAGAACCTCTTCTTTTCATGTCTGTTCATATGTTCAGGAATAACCCTACTTGCCAGGTAATTAGCATAATCCGCATACCATGGTTCAGAATCATTTATTGAAATGAGCTGCTCTTCAGGAAATGAATCCCGAATCTCACTCCTGTCAGATTCACTAAGGCTGTGATTTTCGAGTCGAGAGAGATGATCAGCCGCAAGATTTTATGCTCCCTGCTTATCGTGAATCTCCACATCAAACTCTTGCAATAGTAGGATCCAACGAATTAATCGTGGTTTAGCATCCTGTTTAGTGAAAAGATATCGAAGAGCTGAATGANATCTATCCTACTTCATCATCAAGAGTTATGTCTTCCTCATTGATCATTTCATTATTATTCTCTTGATAATGCTTGACTCGTTGTATATTCACGGTGAATTCCTTATCCTCGTCATCAACCAACACAACGGCTCCGGTTTTAGAGGAGCTCCTTACAGTAAAAGGTCCATACCATCTAGACTTAAGTTTTCCAGGATATAGCCTTAAACGAGAATTATATAATAGGACCTTGTCTCCTTCAGAAAATTACTTGGGTTTCTTAATCCGTTGGTCATGCCATCTTTTTGCCCTTTCTTTGTATGTAATGGAAGATTCATAAGCCTCCAATCTCAATTCATCGAGCTCTTGGAGCTATAAAAATCTATTTGATCCCGCAACTGTATAGTCCAAATTACAAGCCTTAAGTGCCCAATTCTACTGGAAGCTGACATGCCTTGCCTTATAAGCAGTTCGGAATGCCCACAAAGCTTCATCGAGCTTAAAAGACCAATCTTTTCTGTTTTGGTTGACCGTTTTCTCTAATATCCTCTTTATGGCTCTATTAGTATTTTTGACTTGACCGTTGGTTTGAGGATGATAAGCGGTGGATAATCGGTGAGAGACTCCATATCTTTTCATGACTTTCTCTATTTGCGAGTTGCAAAAATGGGTTCCCCTGTCACTAATAAGAGCTTTTGGAATGCCAAACCTAGCGAACAATTTTTTTAAGAAATGAATGACTACCCTAGCATTGTTAGTCCTAAGGGCTTGTGCTTCTACCCATCTTGAAACATAATCAATGGCCACTAAGATGTATTCATTCCCTCCTGAAGATGGAAAGGGTCCTATGAAATCAATTCCCCAAACATCAAAAACCTCACACACTTGTACATAATTCTGAGGCGCTTCATCCCTCCTAGAGATATTCCCGGCTCTTTGGCACGCATCACAAGCCTGTATCATTCCCCTCACATCACAAAATATTGTAGGCCAATAGAATCCTGCGTCGAAACTCTTTCGCGCAGTAGTGTTCATTCCGTGATGTCCTCCTGATGGACCAGCGTGACATCCTTTCATGATTCGGATTGCCTCATTCTCTGAAACACAACGCCTGATTACTTGATCTGGACACCTACAGAATAAGAAAGGTTCGTCCCAAACGTAGTACTTTAACTGATTGAAGAACCTATTCTTTTCATGTCTGTTCATATGTTCAGGAATAACCCTACTTGCCAGGTAATTAGCATAATCCGCATACCATGGTTCAGAATCATTTATTGACATGAGCTGCTCTTCAGGAAATGAATCCCGAATCTCACTCCTGTCAGATTCACTAAGGCTGTGATTTTCGAGTCGAGAGAGATGATCAGCCGCAAGATTTTATGCTCCCTGCTTATCGTGAATCTCCACATCAAACTCTTGCAATAGTAGGATCCAACGAATTAATCGTGGTTTAGCATCTTGNACATTTGAAATGGAATAAAATCACTCACTTCCAGCCAATTTACTACGCTAGCAAAACCATGAATCCTGCTCACGAAAACTTCACTACCACGGCCAATAATTCCTTTTCAGTGGTAGTGTAGTTTTCGTGAGCAGGATTCATGGTTTTGCTAGCGTAGTAAATTGGCTGGAAGTGTTTGTTAAGTCGTTTCCCTAACACTGCCCCAACAGCGTAATCGTTAGCATCGCACATGATTTCAAATGCTAAATCCCAATTAGGGGTAACCATAATCGGAGCTTGTGTGAGGTCCCGCTTTAATCGATCAAATGCATCCTTGCACTCTTGAGAGAAGTCGAACGGGGCATCCTTCATAAGCAACTGAGTCATTGGTTTAGCTATTTTCAAGAAATCCTTATTGAATCTCCAATAGAAGCCAGCATGACCTAAGAAGCTACGGATTGCCTTAACGGTGGTTGGATAAGGAAGTTTGGATATAGCCTCAATTTTTGGCCGGTCTACTTCAATTCCATTCCCTGAGACTTTGTGCCCAAGCATAATTCCTTCTTTCACCATAAAATGGCACTTTTCCCAGTTTAGTATTAAGTTAGTCTCCTCACAACGTTTGAGCATTTTTTCAAGGTTAGCAAGACATCGATCAAAAGAGTCTCCAAAGACTGAAAAATCATCCATGAAGACCTCCATGCTGTCTTCCATTAACTCGTGGAAGATTGCGGTCATGCAACGTTGGAAAGTGGCGGGGGCGTTACATAGTCCAAAGGGCATTCGTTTGTAGGCGAAGGTGCCATAAGGGCATGTAAACGTAGTCTTTTCTTGGTCCTCGGGAGTGATAGGGATTTGGAAATACCCTGAGAACCCATCCAGGAAGCAGTAGTACTCATGTCTTGCTAATCTTTCCAACATTTGATCGATGAATGGGAGAGGGAAATGATCTTTTCGGGTTGCATCATTCAACTTCCTATAATCGATGCATACACGCCACCCGGTTACTGTTCTTTGAGGAACTAACTCATCCTTATCGTTCTTCACCACCGTCATTCCTCCTTTCTTTGGTACAACTTGTACAGGACTTACCCATGGACTATCTGAAATTGGGTAAATTAGCCCTGCATCTAGCCTTTGAGGTTGCACGGAAGGTTTATAGTCCTCCTCCATGAGGATTTTATGCGTGCAAAAGGTTGAGTCAATCCCCTTGATATCGGCTACACTCCATGCTATAACTCCTTTATATTTTCTTAAAACTCCTATGAGTTTATCTTTTTGTTCACCTTTCAAAGAGGAGTTTATGATTACTGGAAGTTGATTTTCTCCTTAGAGGAAAGCATATTCAAGGTTGTTTGGGAGTTCCTTGAGTTCTAACATGGGTGGCTCGATGATGGATGGTTTAAGTTTATTCTTAGGTTTCCGAAGCTCAAGCTGTTCGATTTCTTGTCTGAGATAGAAGGAGACGGCGTTAACATCCCATAGTCTTTTCCTCCTCTAAGGTGGGTAAGGGAGCTTCGTCTCATAACCAACCAGCTTCTATTTTTTCATCTGCACAATTATTAATCACGTCGGTTAGTTCATCGACTTCTCCGATGCAATACAGCCGGTTAGCTGCGTCGAGGGAAAGATTCATTTGTCCTTGATGTCGAAGGTTAAGCTATCGGCCCCTACTCATAAGGTTAGTTTGCCATCATGAACATCAATCACAGCACGAGCAGTTGCTAGGAATGGTCTTCCTAGAATGATGGGCACTAGGTCATCTTCCTCCATTTCAAGGATGACGAAGTCAACTGGAAATTTGAACTTCCCTACCTTAACAAGCACGTTTTCACATATTCCTAAGTGGTATTTGACCGATCTATCGGCTAGTTGGATGTCATACGGGTCGGCTTTAACCCTGAATACCCAATTTGAGGAACATGGAATGCGGCATGAGATTGATGCTTGCCCCTAAGTCAGCTAGAGCATTCTTGACTGAGAGAGATCCTATGGAGCAGGGCAAGGTGAAACTCCTGAGATCGTCCACCTTCTTCGGTAGTCCTCGTTGGGTTAGCACAGAACATTCCTCTCCTAGGGTTACAAGACCCTTGAGCCTTTTTCTGTTGGTTAGCAGCTTCTTGAAGTATGTACTATATTTGGGCATATGGTAACATGCATCAAGAAGGGATATGGTGACGACCGAATCCTTCAAGTATGACAAGAATCTCTTTTCATCATTCTCAGCCTTTTGATTCTTGAGGCAGGACGGATATGGGACTTTAGTGGGCTGTTTGGTCGGAATAAGTGAAGAGGGGGTTATTAGAGGGGGTTGCTCGGGATTCCCATCGTTCACAGTACTTTCTTCCTCGTGGGGGTGTCGGGCTCCGTGACGTTAGACTGTTGAGCTGGGTAAAGTGGATCTTTAGTAGTTGTTCCAGCACGAGTGGTGATGGCGAGTAAGGGGTCTTTTTGACCCACATGAGGTTGTTCAAGGCTATCAAGAGTGGCGTTGAGTTCTGCGAATTGGGTTCTCCACTCATTTTGTTGGGTAGTTATTAGGTTGTTGAGACCTTTCGGTTGCAGATTCTTTTCAAGCGTGAAATGCCCAAGATCATCCTCAAAAGCGCTCCTAACCTTGTAGTCAGGATATTCTCTTCCTTCCTCACTCCTCACAAGATTTCCCCAAGGGGTAAGATCATTGTTTTGGTAGAAAGTTAGGAGGGAGGGGTCATCAAAGATGTTGTGGCTTGACAAACATGCTTGTTCGGTGGTGACATCATCCCCGCATTCCTCCACTTCATGCGGGCCACCGCATTGATCATAGATCAAATATGGGTTTGATAATTGTTTAGTTGGTTGCGACTTGTCTAGATACGATACTTGTTTATTCAACCTACTCAACCGGTTATCAAAAGAAGGCTCTTCCATGATCTTGGAAGCGCTCATGATCGAATCGGGTTCATCCCAAGTATCGTCCTGATCATTTGCATATTCCTCAATCCTATTCCATCCTTCTTCAGCGCTTAACTTGGCTATTTTTCCTTTTGATGAATTATTAATGCCCAATTGGTCATTCTTAGAGACACTGTCATAAAAGATTTGGACAACAAGCCAGAGTTCAATGCCATGATGAGGGACTTGTCTAATCAGATCTTTGAATCTAACCCAAGATTTGTGGATAGGTTCGGCTATTTCAACATGGAAGCGGAGGATTTCGTCCCTAAATGTTTAGGTTCTTCCTATGGGAAAGAATTTCTCATAGAATTTTCAGATAAACTGTTCCCATGTGAAGATGGACTCGGAGGGAAGTTGGTTATACCAATCTCCAGCTTTTTCATAAACAGTGAATGGAAAGAATCGTAGCCAGGAGGTATCTCTAGTGGCTCCGTCCGTATGGAGGGTATCCACTATTTTCAGGAAGTCCTTGATGTGTTGGATCGGATCTTCAGTTTTCAATCCGTGGAACTTGCATACACTTTGGACGAGCCAAACATCGGTTGCACGCAAGACCCCACTCGTGTGTTCATTTGGAAAAACGATAGCATTGGAAAAACCACGAGGGGTAGGGGATGAATAATCTTTGAGGCACTTGGGAAGGGGATTTTCCAGAATTTCCTCATTTATACGAGATTGAGGGCTAGAGGGTGTGGTGTGGTGATTGGATTCTTCCTCAGAAAGGGCTTCATCAAAATTGAGGGCGATACCAATTGGTTCAGACATTGAAGAGCGTTGTCTCAACCTATGCATTTCCCTTTCAGGTTCTGCGTAAGGTTGGATGAGGTTTCCTAAGGAACTACGACTCCTAGTGACTCTATGGTTGGAAAAATCTTCGTTTACCATGTTGGCCAATGAAGATTAAAGCGGAGGATTTGGGAAAAAGATAGACTAAAGAAAAACCTAGAAAAATAAAATAAAAATCTCACTAGAAAGGAATCTAGCGAGTAAACCTAATAAAAGAAAAATTCAACCTAAACAATAACTATTCCCCGGCAACGGCGCCAAAAACTTTGATGCATTGGATTGCACCCCTCGCAAAAAGGTTTTACTTCTGAAGGGATATTGAGAAGCTTGCAATCCCCACCAGGCAGTGTACCTGACCGATGGAGTATAGTGTAGTGGCTAGCACCGGGGGATTGATCGTTCTCTAGGAGAATAGTGTCGTTAGGATTGAAAAGCTACTCTAATAGGTCTAAGGGTGAGGGAAGATTCTTTTTGTATTTTTATATTTTAATGAAAGCAAGTAAAAATCTCGGGTTTTGAAGGAGTGGGCGAAATTAGTTGCTAGTCAACTAACCCAAATAACTACTAATGCAAATAAAATAAAATAACAAGAAAGTAAATGGTTGTGAAAACTAATATGGAGAGAAGTGTGTTTACTTAGATTTCCTTACTCCCTAACTATCTTTTATTGATTGATTAGTGTGTATTAATTGCGTGGATGACGGATTGTATTCCTTAATACCATTTGTGGGAGTGTGTACGGACTTCTCCCAACTCTATAAGCTCCTACTTCACTCCTATGTCGAGCCGGCTACGAAGCTCCTAACATGGGATCACTAGAATTCGCTTGTGCATTAAATACAATCAAATAACCTTAGTACACCTTGGTTCATGTTTCTTAAGACGTTCAAGCATGTTACCAACCGGAAGTCTGCCAGTTTTCTTAAGCCTAACATCGATAATCTCCCATCCAATACAATTAATGGCACACCATTCAATCAATAATCAATAGTTAGGTTTCATTAGATCTAAGCAAACACAAAGAAAACCTAGCCTAGCATGCTAAACCAAAGACAAGAATAAGATAGAATCAAACAACACATAGACATATTGAATGATTGATTGATTCCGTATCTTCAATGTAACATGGAAGATCTCAAGGTTAAAAACCTTGAAAAAGCTGCTAAAATTCGTCTAGGGTTTCTCCTTTAAAAGTTCCACACTAATGACTAAAAATTATGAGAATATATATAGAAAATCAGATCTGACGGCGTCACGTATAACCTTGACGCCGTCACGCCGCCGTGGTTAGGGTTTCTTGATGGCCTTCTTGACGCTGTCTCTCCAAAATCCATTCTGGCTTATCAGGGTCTAACGGCGTCACGTATGACCTTGACGCCGTCTGGAGTACTATTCCAGCAGATTTTTGGCACTTTGTCGAATTCTTCACTTTTATGCTCCAAAAACGTCCAAAATGCTTCCTTTTCCAGAATTTCTCTCAAAAGTACCTAAAATGCCAAAAGGAACGATTTAGGGCGATATTTGATCAAATAAATACGATTTAGGGCTTAAATGACCCCCGAAAAGCGGTACACTTTTGGCTTATGTAATGCTCCTGGCACCTTCCAAAGATGCATGATGGCCATATTCTTCGACATGATCGGAAAAACAATGGAGGTCTTTATGGATGACTTCTCGGTCATTGGGGATTCTTTTCAGACATGTCTCTCCCATTTAGAAAACATGCTAAAACAGTGTGAAGACACCAATCTTTGGCTAAATTCGGAAAAGAGTCACTTTATGGTCAAAAAGGGCATTGTCCTCAGCCATAAGATTTCCAAAAACGGGATTGAGGGTGACAAAGCTAAGGTTGATGTGATTGCTAAATTGCCTCATCCCACCACCGTGAAAGGTATTAGGAGTTTTTAGGGTCATGTTGGATTCTATCGTAGATTCATACAAGATTTTTCTAAAATCGCCCGGCCTATGACCCATCTCCTTGAAAAGGATGCTCCTTTTATCTTCTCACCTGAGTGCATCGAAGCTTTTGAAACATTTAGCTAGGTTTGGAACTCCACGTGCCATCATTAGTGATCACGGGACGCACTTTTGCAATGACCAATTCGCAAAAGTCATGCTTAAGTACGGTGTCACTCACCGTCTTTCTACCGCGTATCACCCCCAAACAAGTGGACAAGTGGAGGTTTCAAATCGTGGTATTAAAAGGATATTGGAAAGGACCGTAGGTGAAAACCGTGCATCCTGGTCGGATAAATTGGATGACGCATGTCACAATTCGCAATTTCAGGTCACTTTCCAAAGCCTTAACATTTTCAATTCACAGAATTTTAATTCATCATTTCACGTAAACAGGGTTTACGGATATTCATTTGACAAGACCGGGTAGGTTAAGTCACATGATCATTCATTGTACATTTCATAGACTAGGGTTAGTCTACATTTCATCATAACATCATTTGCATTCTATTCCACTCGTAGGATTTATAATTTCAAGTTACGTATATTTATTTTCTTTAAATAAATATAAACATATGATTATAGTTTTTAATCAATGTACCAAACCTATTCCACTAAGAGCACTAATATTTTTATATATTAGTCACAATTCCATTAAGTTTATTAAACCAATTAGCGAGAGTAGAGTCAAAAAGGGCATTGTCCTCAGCCATAAGTATCCAAAACGGGATTGAGGGTGACAAAGCTAAGGTTGATGTGATTGCTAAATTGCCTCATCCCACCACCGTGAAAGGTATTAGGAGTTTTTAGGGTCATTGGATTCTATCGTAGATTCATACAAAGATTTTTCTAAATCGCCCGGCCTATGACCATCTCCTTTGAAAAGGATGCTCCTTTTATCTTCTCACCTGAGTGCATCGAAGCTTTTGAAACATTTAGCTAGGTTTGGAACTCACGTGCCATCATTAGTGATCCGGGACGCACTTTTGCAATGACCAATTCGCAAAAGTCATGCTTAAGTACGGTGTCACTCACCGTCTTTCTACCGCGTATCACCCCCAAACAAAGTGGACAATGGAGGTTTCAAATCGTGGTATTAAAAGGATATTGGAAAGGACCGTAGGTGAAAACCGTGCATCCTGGTCGGATAAATTGGATGACGCATGTCACAATTCGCAATTTCAGGTCACTTTCCAAAGCCTTAACATTTTCAATTCACAGAATTTTAATTCATCATTTCACGTAAACAGGGTTTACGGATATTCATTGACAAGACCGGTAGGTTAAGTCACGTGATCATTCATTGTACATTTCATAGACTAGGGTTAGTCTACATTTCATCATAACATCATTTGCATTCTATTCCACTCGTAGGATTTATAATTTCAAGTTACGTATATTTATTTTCTTTAAATAAATATAAAACATATGATTATAGTTTTTAATCAATGTACCAACCTATTCCACTAAGAGCACTAATATTTTTATATATTAGTCACAATTCCATTAAGTTTATTAAACTATATTATTTTATATTTTGGCGTTACCAAATATTAAACATTTACTTGTACATTTATACAAAAGAATTGTACCAACAAAGCAATACCTATCAAAATACCTAATGTTTTCAAAAATTATATTTTTATAATTTTTACAACTTTGTTATATCCCGGTTAGTCGCGTTATATTTTTATTTTTAATTAACCCGGTACCCGATAAGCTAAAAATACAAAATTACCCAACTATTCCACTAACTCATTGTTACTAACACATACTTCGATATTATTGGAGTATTCACCATCATCGGGCGATGACTTCTACTGTAACTTCACATGAGACCAATTCAAAGGAGACAATCAGTTATGACACTAAGACATTCGAGTCTCAACAGGCTACCTTACATTCTCACTATCACTATCATTTACCATTCTCTAGTCTCACTACTCACTAAGTTCATAAGTGGATATTACCAATGACTTTCCTAGAAAGACTTTACATGCCATTTTTGAGAAGAATTCTTTGACACATTAAGATCATTCGAAACTCAACAGGATTATGAGATATCACAATTATCACTGACCTAGTTGTCAAGATCCTACCATCTCGAAAGTACTAGCCTACCGAGATTACAAGATTCGTTTCGATACGAATGCTCCCTAAGCAACACTATAAAGATGAATCCAGCCTTCCAAACCGGACTATAGAACCTTCAAGTGAACATGATCTCACCAATAGGCATTATCCAAATTGGATGTTAGACATCAACACATACATGTAGACATACCCACCCGACTATTTCATCATTTTTAATGCCTACACTTTTCAATGAATTCCCTCCAAACTACAATTATACAAATCATACATCTTGTAAGAAATATTTTTCTAAGAGACTTATCGCTTTGACAAGCAATTCCCTTTTGGTCAATCTTTTATAAAACTGTGGACAGATTACAACAATAGTTATCACATGAACATAAGGATCACACCATTTGAGAGCACTTTATGTTCGAAGTGCTAATCCTTATTGACAGACCGAAGGTCTCTCTCGAAAAGCCAATTCACTAAGTCCAATACAGTATTCATGAGACAAGTAAGAAGTGATTATTGTGATGAGATTAGCTCATCTTTCAATAGAAAGAAAGTCCAACTCAAGTGAGCAGAACTTGAACCTTGTGGAAGGAACTTAGTAGAAATCATAGACGCTGTAAGGTCATATAGATGAAACAGAGTCAATTCTATCATGATATTCGACGGGAATTTTTTCCCCGAAGAGAGTCCCAAGGGTATGACTTGGGTCGGAGAAGACCAAAAGCCGACTAATTATCCACATCATTTCACCCAATACCACTGCCCGAGACCAAGCAGAACGAATCCAGGACTGGATTCTGTTAGGAGGGGAGAATGTCACAATTCGCAATTTCAGGTCACTTTCCAAAGCCTTAACAATTTTTCAATTCACAGAATTTAATCAGTCATTTCACGTAAACAGGGTTTGACGGGATTTCATTTGACAAGAGCCGGGTAGGTTAAGTCACATGATCATTCATTGTACATTCATAGACTTAGGGTTAGTCTAAATTTCATCATAACATCATTTTCATTCTATTCCACTCGTAGGATTTATAATTTCAAGTTACTTATTATTTTCTTTAAAATAAATATAAACATATGATTATAGTGCTTTAATCAATGTTAGCCAAACTATTCCACGTAGAGCACTAATATTTGTATTGTATAGGTTGACTCACAATTCCATTAAAGGTTTATTAAAACGTATATTTATTTTACTGATTTTTTTGGAGGCGAGTTACCAAATATTTAAACATTTACTTTAGATTTATACAACAAGAATTTGTCACCAACAAGAGTCGAATTACCTATCAAACTATACCTAAGTGTTTACAAAAATTATATTTTTAGTAATTTTTACAAGCTTTGTAGTTATCCCGGTTAGTCGCGTTATATTTTATTTTTAATTAACCTTGTGCGCGATAACGCCTAAACAATACAAACTACAGCTGAGACGGTACCCCGGTAAAATCAAGTGGGAAAAAGTGGGGGCTGACAAAGCCACCAGTCTCCTCATGAGGTGGCCGGCCTGTAGGGTGTCCATGGGACACTTGTGTCTCCCAAAATTACCCAACTATTCCACTGAGACTCATTAGTTACTAACACACATGACACTGCAAGACTAAAATTTGATCAAGAAAAATTCTCTCTACTCGTCTGATGCTCTTCCCCTAGCTCGTTCCAAATTCGAAAAGACCAAGAGAAGATCAAATTTTCAGTAACAATATTTTACAAGTCTTAGATTACAGTCCATTACTAAGGTCTTTGCGAATAGTAGAACCTATGAGATGTTAGGTTTTCGTACATAAAAGTTATGAGGTTTTCAAGGTAAGTTCAGTTAGCCAAAGTTTTTACACAGTTCTACCACATTTTCTTGTAGGGTTTATTAGCAATTATTATTTTGAACTTGGCAGTGTTAGAATCTGATACCACAAAAACTAAAGTTTCTATCAGTTTTATGCTGTAAAAATGAAGTTCCTATGAAACCTTGGTGAAATGATTGGAAATGTGATGGATGTTACGGAACATGAACACCTTAAGAAGTGTATGGTAGATTTAAGGGATGAGTTGATGTTGTTAGTTTGGTGGATCGTTGGACATGTACAAACTAGTTAAATTATTTTTGGAACCATATGTTAACCTTCTTGTGCCTATTTTACAGATATTGGAAAAAGTTCAGTGAGCTTTGGTAAATTTTGGACCCAAATATAGAAAATACAGTCTTTAGGATTAAGACTGATGGGCCTTTTGAACCGCTAAAAACGGACTGTATAAGCGAGACGAAGATTATTGCCAAAAACAAAATGCTACTAGACTTATACGATTTTCCGGAATTTGCTTGCTGATGTACGAAATTACTTGGGCCAAGAAATCGAGCCTTATCACCTTTTCAGAAACTTGCAAACTATTGAAAATATGTTAGGTATACCTTTTTACCTTGTCGCGGATATAAAGAACTTGAAACACTCGGCTGTATAACGGAATTAGTGTATGATTTTTCGAAAGTTAATTATTTCGAACTACATAAACTACCCAGTCACATTACCCAGAAAATTTTCTAAAGGTATACCTAGAAACACCCATGTTGAGAGCTATTTCCCGTCAATTGACTCAGTTCTGGAGTTTTGGATCCTCAAGGGACAAAAGTTTATGAGCACCTGGCCTAGTTTTCAAATCAAAAAGCCGGTTTGTTCATTTTGGACTTAAGATCGGAAGCTAATCTACAGCTTCCAAAATATTCATAAAAACTCGCCAGAGAATGGAGCTTTAGCCTAAAAACACCATACTTTTTCGACCATCTTTATCATACAAATCTAGACACTTTGAGCAAAAACTTCACTCCTGAACAATATTTAGGCTTGGTTGCTAAGCTGTTCCAAACAATGACCGAATTTACTTCCTAAACTCTTCAAGATATTCACTGATTTACTAAACTAGTTTTCCGGATAGCCGATTTTTAACCGTATTCAAAAAATTACTAAGTGTTATATTTTACGTTAAGAACCTATATTTCACGTATATTAACTATCGTTATAAACATTATTAGACTGATGATGAACATGTAATATTCATTAGGAGCCTTATACGAGATATAAATTATATTTTCGACAGACAATACAGTATTTTGAATTAACAAAACGAGTGTATAGAATTATAAGTGCAAGTGTCATACATGAACCCATTTCATAATCTGAAATTAGATTTACGAGTGCATTCATTTCTAGGATTGTGGCGTAGGAGTTGCACCTCATTTTCTCAGTTCATAAGATTACCGATGTGTAACGCATTCCTTGAGGTGATGTTTTCATACCCCGGTTTACATTTTTATTGGTTTTCAAATCCCTACGCGGGAGAGAATACATTGCACCCATTTTTCATACGAGCCTAAGTATCAAATCCATATACTTACTTAATTACTAGCATTGCCATGTTGTGAAGAACCCTATCAATTGAACCGGGGTGTAATTTGTATTTAAGCGAAAGTGAGTGGATAGATTTATTTTTTAGAGAGTGACGCCTCCATCCGTGTTGGGTTACCAACAGTAAACGGATGGCATTTCACTGTTGATCATTGGTTAGAGTGTCGGCAAAGCAGCACTCTGAAGGGGCATATACCTACAGCTAGCTTCGGGGTCATGAGCTTAAGAGATAATGTACAATTTTATCAATTATGTGACAGTTCGTCATTCCATTATGTGACAGTTCGTCATTCCATTTTGTGACAGTTCGTCATTCCCTTATACTGTATGGTTATCGTACAATATTTCATTTTCATAAACCTATGATTTCTCACCAACATTATGTTGGACCGTTTTAAGCAATGTATTTTCAGGTTACTAAGATAACAACATGTGGACTTGCATATGGACCATCATGGAGTCGAGGAGTCGACGCGTCTGCACTGTTTACTTCAATGCACTTATGAACCGTTTGATCTTGTCGTTTTTATTTTCAATGAATGTGTAAAAACCACTGGGACCTATGCTGTAAACTTTTATGTGTTTTAATAAAATGATCAAACGTTGTATTTACAAAACGACAGCTTTAGGTCGTTCAATGTAACCTTGTATGAGATCCGATGATCGTTACACCGGGAATCAATTCCACTGCCATTTAACAGGTAAATTCAAGGGTGTGACACACGCACTTTGGGCCTTTCGTACACCTTACAAAATACCCATCGGGTGTACGCCTTACAAGCTTATGTACGGAAAGGCATGTCATTTAGCCGATCGAGCTTGAGCATAAAGGCCTACTGGCGCCCTTAAGCATGCAAACTTCGACCTTCAATTAGCAGGTGATCACCGAAAAGTTCAAATGAATGAATTAAATGAACTACGTGATCAGGCCTACGAGAACTCTTAGATCTACAAAGAAAATACAAAGAAGATCCATGACTCAAAGATTAAGAACCGCGTTTTCAACGTTGGTGATCGAGTCCTTCTTTTCAACTTAAGATTAAAGATCTTCTCGGGTAAACTCAAAACCCGCTGGACTGGACCATTCACTATCGCCAAAGTTTATCCATATGGTACCGTTGAATTATCTTAAAATGACGGACCAAATTTCAAAGTGAACGGTCATCGGTTGAAACACTACTTTGGAGGGGACATACCACCCATGGTTGTCCCGGATCTTCAAACTTTCCCCATGAACCAATGAATGCGGGGATCGAGTCAAGCTAGTGACTCGGAGAACAAAAACATTAGCACAACATGGGTTTTCACCCATGTCTCTGACTTCTTTCTCTTTTCTAACACCTAAGTGTGGGGGAGTTGCCCCTGCTGTTGTTGCCATGTATATAAGTATTTAAAAATAAATGAACAAATAAATAAAATAAATAAATAAAGATTTGGTTCCCACACTTAGCTAGTAAGGTTATCTTTTTATGTTCAAAGGGTCGGCATAATAGCCGGGACTTTGAATATTGAGGGCAATATTCAATTCTAAGTGTGGGGGGGGATTATGGCGAATATTGATCACATTTGTACCTTCTAGTGCCCTAATTCCCCCGTTTTGGCCAAAATTTAAAAAAAAAAATTACTTGGTGGAAGTACTTTGCACTAACACAATAAATGGTTATCAGTCCACCATGTCTAACCCACATAAGGACTGGCTAATCCGAGAGCAAACGGCACTAGGTAAAGATATCTCAAATCCGTTTATGGCTGACAATTTCCAGAAATTGTATGGTATTCAACTCACCATATCTTTGATAGTGAAGAGTTGGCTAGCCCACAAGGTTATGGCTTGTGGTAAAGGCAGTGGAAAACCATAATTGGTAATCAAGTAACCAAGATGATAATTGTATTTTCTCAAAGAGTTGGCTAGTCCGAAAGCAAATGGCTTTTGGTAAAGAAAAATCAAATCCGTTGACAGCTGATGGTTTGCTAAAAATCATATGGTTATTAATGTACCATGGTTCTTGAACTTAAACATTGGCTACTCCAGAAGTAATGGCTTTTGGTAAAGAGACATAAAATCCATTAAATTTTCAAAAAGGATTGCTAGGGACTAGCAATAGTTTAGTGTAGGAGATTGATGAGTGTGTAAATACTCATCATTTTTATTCCATCTACACTACAAAAACATTTAAAAACACTCAAAAATGCCTTAAAATACAGAAAATATTCCTGGATTGTGTTTTTATATGTTTCAGGGACAAAAAGATTGAAAACATGTGAAAATGAACAAAGTTTGCTTAATTTGCAGTTTTAGTCCCTGAACTTTCATAAATTGGCAGAATTAGTCCCTGGTATTCAAAATGTGGAAAACCATCATTCAAGGTCCCTGTATTATTCAAAGTTGTCAAAATTGATCCTTGAATGAAACTTTTTATCAAATGGAAACATTGGTCCCTCAAGTTTCTGAATTGGCAGAAATGGCCCCCGGATGTTTAACTTTGGATGAAAAACAACAAAGGTCCTTGGAATTGTGAAACTTGGCAAAATTGGTCCATTTGATATCTTTGGAGAAATTACAAATCAAGTCCCTAAATTTTAGCTAATTACATTTTGGGGCCTTGTGTTTTGCAAAACTACAAACCAACGGGCCCTTTTAGTTAACACCAGCCCACCACACACACACCCCTTCGTTTAACTAACCCACCAGTCCAATCCCACTACCTATGGCCCAATTTCACCACGGCCCTAAAACAAACAAATAAACACTATGCACTAAACGGTACCCCGTAAAATCAAGTGGGACAAAAGTGTGACAAAGCCACCACCTCCTCATGAGGTGGCCGGCCTTAGGGTGTCCATGGGACACTTGTGTCTCCCAAAATTACCCAACTATTCCACTAACTCATTAGTTACTAACACATACATGCAAGACTAAAATTTTGATCAAGAAAAATTCTCTCTACTCTCTGATGCTCTCCCCTAGCTCGTTCCACATTCAAAAGACCAAGAGAAGATCAAATTTTCAAGTAACAATATTTTACAAGTCTTAGATTACATCCATTACAAGGTTTTGCAATATAAACCTATGGATTGTTAGGTTTTCTACATAAAAGTTATAAGGTTTTCAAGTAAGTTCATTACCAAATTTTTACAAGTTCTACCACATTTTCCTTGCTAGGTTTATGTACAATTATTATTTTTGAACTTGCATGTAGAAGTCTATACCACAAAAACCTAAATTTCTATCATTTTATGTGTAAAATGAATTCCTTATGAAACCTTGGTGAAATGATTGAAATGATGATGTTAGGGAACCCATGACACCTTAAGAAGGTGTATGGTAGATTAAGGGATGAGTTGATGTTGTTAGTTGTGGATTTGGACATGTACAAACTAGTTAAAATTATTTTTGGAACCATATGTTAACCTTCTGTCCCTATTTTAAATATTGGAAAAATTCAGTGAGCTTTGGTAAATTTTGGACCCAAAATATAGAAAATACATCTTTAGATGAAACTATGGCCTTTTGAACCGCTAAAAACGGACTTATAACGAAGAAATTATGCCAAAAACAAAATGCTACTAGACTTATACATTTTCCGGAATTTTGCTTGCTGATGTACGAAATTACTTGGCCAAAAACGAGCCTTATACCTTTTCAAAACTTGCCAAACTATTGAAAATATGTTAGTATACCTTTTTACCTTTCCGGGGATATAAAGAACTTGAAAATCGGCCTTATAACGAATTAGTTATGATTTTTCGAAAGTTATTATTTTCACTAATAAACTACCAGCACTTACCCAGAAATTTTCTAAAGTATACCTAGAAACACCCATGTTGAGAGCTATTTTCCCGTCAATTGACTCAGTTCTGGAGTTTTGGACCTCAAGGAACAAAAGTTAGAGCACCTGGCCTAGTTTTCAAATCAAAAAGCCGTTTGTCATTTGGACTTAAGATGAGTAATCTACAGCTATCCAAATATTCATAAAAACTGCCCAGAAATGGCAGCTTTAGCCTAAAAACACCATACTTTTCGACCATTTATCATAAAATCTAGACACTTTGAGCAAAACTTCACTCCTGAACATATTTAGGCTTGGTGCTAAGCTTTCCAAAAATACCAATTTTACTTCCTAACTCTCAATATTCACTGATTTACAACTAGTTTTCCGAAGCCATTTTTAACCGTATTTCAAAAATTACTAAGTGTTATATTTTACGTCTAAAACCTATATTTCACTATATAACTATCGTATAACATTATTAGACTATATGAACATGTAATATTCATTATGACCTTATACGAAGATATAAATTATATTTTCGACAACAATACATATTTTGAATACAAAACGAGTGGTATAGATTATAAGTGCAAGTGCATACATGAACCCATTTCATAATCTAAATTAGATTACATGCATTCATTTTAGGTTGTGGCTAGGAGTTGCACCTCATTTTCTTCAGTTCATACATTACCGATTGTACCATTCCTTGAGGTGAGTTTTCATAGCCCCGTTTACATTTTTATTGTTTTCAAATCCCACGGGGGAGAATACATTGCACCATTTTTCATACGAGCCTAAGTATTAAATCCATATACATTACTTAAGTTACTACATTGCCATGTTTTAAGAACCCTATCATGAACCGTTAATTGTATTTAAGCGAAAGTGAGTGGATAGATTTATTGAGAGTGACGCCTCCATCCGTGTTGGGGTTACCAACAGTCAAACGGATGCATTTCATTTGATCATTGTTAGAGTGTCGGGCAAAACACTCTGAAGGGGCATTACCTACAGTCTAGCTTCGGGGTCATGAGCTTAAGAGATAATGTACAATTTTATCAATTATGTGACAGTTCGTCATTCCATTATGTGACAGTTCGTCATTC
>LBNU01011137.1:11950-71948 GCA_014162995.1 Artemisia annua
CAAAAGTACCTAAAATGAGAAAAGAAACGACTTTGGGTGAAATCCAAACCAAAAACATACGAATTAGGACTCAAACCGACCCCTAAAAACGTAACATTTTTCGTCTCATCAGTGTCGGAGAAAACCTTACAACGTCGCTTCACTCTTTACCGATACTAAGCTAGATATCGAGTCTTTCACAAGGCAAGACCAACATTATCACTCAACGTATTTTAAGGCCTAAAATACTAACCGAACTCTCTAGGTTGTTTTATGATAATCACTACCCAAGTTGGTAGTTGATGATGAAGTACAAAGACACACAAGTGATATACAAAGTTATACAACTAAGTATATGATGAAACACTACTAACTACAACACATGAAGGCTTGAAAAGCTTCTTGTGTTCTTCACTTGAATTCAAAGTAGAATCGTTAGATCACTTTGAATGTGTTATAGGTCAAGTGGAATGATCAAAGAGTGTTAAAATGATGTTATAAGATGAAAGAAATAGTAGTAGTATGTTTTGAATGGCTGTCTTTCATTAGTTAGGAAAGTTAGACAAGTGCTCTATTTATACTAAACTTTCTGTCCCAAAATCGCCTCCCGACGGATCTGCTGATCCGTATTTTACGGATCCGCCCGTATTAAATACGGATCCTCAGAGCGTATTTTGAGCAGGCTTTTGTCTTTTGAATTTTAGGTTGCATTGTACTAGAACTAATTAAAACTCTGCCCTTCTAGAATTTCTTGGGCATGAAGGAATTATTTTCAATTTAGTTTTCATTTAATTAAATGTGTAAGTAAATTGTCTAGTTAATTTACTTATATGTATTATGTGTAAACATTTAATTAAAATGTGTTTAACATATGTTTCAAGTGTGTTTTGAAAATATTCATTACTTGACCTCTTTGATCATTCGACATGAATTATAATCACATTATTCATACCTGAAATGAAATACGTCGAAATGTAAATTTACAACTTATAACTTGAACACGTAGACATTTACGTCATATGAGTTTATAATTGCCATTATCAAAAACGTGAGAGACCGTAAAATATAAATAACGTTTTTACGCGATATTTGTATTAACATGTGTGAAACCATTTCTCTCTAATCTAATCCTCTCTCTTTCTCTATTTAGTTTCTCTTTCTAGGATTTAACCTTCTATATCTAAGTGTGAATCTTGGTATTATTTGTGACCTACATGGTTTACTGTAATATCTTTGGAGACTCCAAGACGTGACAAGTTGGTCTCACTCGCTCCGTCAGGGATATTTGAGTGTTGATTTTTTCTTGGTCGTATAGGAGGGTAAAAGCGAACGGTAAAATTTTTTCACAATTTTCAGCGCCTCGTTTGGAACTTTGTTATCAAAAAGTTTAAATAACTTTGGGTTTATAAATCGTTTTCAAAAGCTCTTTTTATTTAGGGAGAATTTCATCTATATCATTTGAAAACTCTTAAAATACATGCACCAATATCCTTATAAAAACGATAATTACGTCAATGTCCTTTCAAAACTCACAATTACTCAAATATATCCAAAAAACAATATAATCCAAATTAAATTATTTTAAACTTGAAAACTATTATCTAAATATTAATTTAGTAGTTCTTTTACTTTTCTACCCTTGAACCCTAATTAAACAAAAAGAAAGCCATTATTCTTCTACAAGTATCTATTTGTCTTCTTCTCGTTTTTTCCTTCATCTACCTTCTAGTGCACCCTTACTGAATTGAGCCACCATTATGGCTATGTTTGGCAAAAGTAGATGTGAGCAGTAGGAGTGAGCTGTGAGCAGTAGCCAAAAAAAGCTCACAGCTTCATAAAGAAGCATTGGGAAAATGAGCTTTCCTAAAAAATAGCAAAGCCCACAGCTCTCATGCCAAACGAACACTAAAAATAAAAAAGGTCATTGTTCACCGCTCATTGCCCAAAAAAGCTCCAAAAAGCTTTGTGCCAAACATAGCCATATGTATTCATAACATAATTTATCAATATTAAAACAAAACATGGCAACTAATTTACATTAAGCAATCACCCCCTCTATTAAATTCAGTACAATTTTTTAATCTAGTAAATGGAGACTATAATGCGTAGATACATTAACAATCTGTATATAAGGTGGTGTTCGTATATATGTATTGGTAACGATATTCAATTAAATTTATAAGTAGTTTATCAATAATACTTGTGAGCAACACTAAATTATATTCAAACTCAAATTAGAAATACTCAATCAATTGATAATTGTGTTAGTATTAATCCGATGACAAGAAGAAGGGCATCTAATGATGAAGAAAGAAATAGCTTAAGGAAGAAGAACATGTATACCAAATCACAAGGGTAAATTGGTAATAGGTCATTTTGAAATTAAATCACTTAATAAAGATTAAATTGTTTACTTGGATATATTTGAGTATTTATAAATTTTGAAAGGGTATTTGTGTAATTATGAATTTTGTAAGGATATTGATGTAATTGTAATTTTTTTCAAGGATATAAATGAAATTAGTCCGTTTGTTTAAGAATAGAAAATGGGTTTTGTTTATATATGTGGTGATTAATTTTGTTATATATGTTTTTGAGGTTATTCCGGATTTTGATTGGATATTTTTTTTTGTTGCACATTATAAATCTTTGTTTTATGTAAAGCTACAAATTTTTTAACATTTATGTATGATGTTAAAATCTGGGATGATTTTGTTTGAGTTGGTTGGTTTCTCTGACGTAATCTTTTTAATTTTATAAACGGTTTCGTGGATACTGAGATTTAGGTAGCTTCCTAATCTATATGCGCCAATCTAACTATCTTATAATGCACAAAGGCCTACTATTAACAGAATACTTAAAATTAAGCTTTACACATTTCAATGCTAAAAGTACAAGTGAACAACACAATTAGACATTTAATACCATAAATGAAATATAATTAGACATTTACAACTTTAGTAGCTACATGTACACACCACTTTGTCTCCTTTTTATGGTTGAAGAATAGATCTAATTGTAATAGTTTATTGTGGGAAGATCGGGTTCGTTCCCCTTTGTACATGTTGTAGTGGTGGTTTGTGACCTCCGGTCCTTGCTTTGAGGACCGGTTGGTCGTTTTTTGAATGAAATTTTCTTTTCAAAAAAAAAAAAAAAAACACACCACTTTGTCTTTGCCATTAATGGCCTTAAAATATTACAATTATACATTAAATAGCATTAAAAACACCCCTATTACAATTATTTAAACATAATGTACAACCCTCTATATAATTCCTATCCATAAATGCAAACTTTTTCCTCCAAAATCCACATTCAAATCCACATCCAAATCAAATCAGATACAACCATAACCACAAATCCGAATCCTAGACAAACCCTATACATATCTCTTCAGCTTGCCTCGCCGTGACTCCCTTGAGTCACGGCTTGGCCCCACTCGGTTCCAACAGTCCGAATCACATCCAAACAAACCCGAATCCAAAACCAATCACAAAAACAAGAAATAATAAGAAAAGAAAGAAGAAATCAATCAAACTATAATCCACACCGAGTCACTGAGTCGACTCGGTGGTTCTTCCGAGTTGACCGAGTCGCGACAGAAAAACAAGATCCACACGGTTTTTCATGTTTAAAAACATTTAGTTAAAGGTTTTATCAAAGAAATTATTATAAATCGGATTTTATTAAAAAGTAAAAATTAGGGCTTGCTAAAAATGGTGTAAAGGGGAAAGAATAAGGCGCGTGGGTTACCAAAACGGAAAGAGAAGTGGCGAGGGTAGGTGCGGCGGTGGTGGTGTACGGACTGTAGTGGCGGTGGTGGTGTACGGACTGTAGTGGCGGTGGTGGCGCGTGGATGGTGTTACACGGTGCTTCGAGAGCTAATAAGCTCCAGAAATGCTAGAAATAGGTTGATCTATCGATTGGGAGGGATAAAGGTCTCTCCGGAAAAATTATTCCGGCGACGGTGGTGCTGGATTCTGCTGGTGCTGGCCGGATATTATGAAGATCCGGTGAGGGAGTTTAGAGAGAGATAGTGAGAGTAGGTGGAATGTGTGTTTTATTATTAGTTGTAAAATGAATTAAAAAATGAAATAAAAGGTTTTTATATTAAATGGGGAGGGGTGGATATGTAAATTGAAAAGTGAGGGTAGATTGTGTAAGATAGGGGCGGAGAGGCCATATATGTCAATTNATGGTGTTACACGGTGCTTCGAGAGCTAATAAGCTCCAGAAATGCTAGAAATAGGTTGATCTATCGATTTGGAGGGAAAAAGGTGTCTCCGGAAAAATTATTCCGGCGACGATGGTGCTGGATTCTGCTGGTGCTGGCCGGATATTATGAAGATCCGGTGAGGGAGTTTAGAGAGAGATAGTGAGAGTAGGTGGAATGTGTGTTTTATTATTAGTTGTAAAATGAATTAAAAAATAAAATAAAAGGTTTTTATATTAAATGGGGAGGGGTGGATATGTAAATTGAAAAGTGAGGGTAGATTGTGTAAGATAGGGGCGGAGGGGCCATATATGTCAATTCGGCTAAACTTTTCACAAAAACGATTCTGGGCTCATTCGACATAGCAAACGGACTCGAAAAATTACGAAATTTGCGCCATTATTCACGAAAACGTTGTGTATCGAGAAGTCCTACGTGAAGAGTAGAATGCATATGTATATTTGATCTGTGATATTGTTTGGACACGCTACTAGATATTTTACGCCCATAAAATTTATTTTAGGGTACCCGCAGCTGTAACGCGCGAGGACCCTGCTAGTATACGATGAATGGATTTAATTATTTTTCATAAATTCGCAGCATGTATTTAATCAGCCCTATTAAACAAATAGGAATTACAAATTTGAAATTTTGTATGAACCGATCCTTAAGTATAATAAGTGGTTTCGTAGGTTAGTTAGTTAGTGATAGTCAATGAAGTGTAATTTTTTTTTAATAGTTGAGGGCACGGGTGAGATGACTAAGAGCAAGGGGTATGGTGGTATAGAGCATCTTGCCGTTCATACGTGGCATAGAAACGGCGCTCGCCGTTGGCTTGCCACCTCACCAGGTGGCCTCGTCGTTCCCACTCGTTGGGATCTCATTGTTGTAGTGAAGCACATGGAGACAAACAACTTTATTTTCTTTTTCTTTTTTTGATTTTTAAAGTGTGGTTTAAAGAACTTTGGTTTGAGTTTTTTAAATTGGGTGTGTGGTGTGTGTGTTTTTAAGAGAAAGAAGACGAATCAGCATTTTTTTTTAATTAACCTTTAAATATATACAAGTTTCAATTCATGCCCTTAAACATTCAAATGTTTTAATTTATACCTTTAAACATTTAAAAAAAAGTTAGTTTATACTTTTAAACATTAAATAAGTTTAAATTATACTTTTAAATATTTAAAAAGTTTATTTTTTTAGTTTATATAATTTGCTTTTTTTTATTTGAAAAATTAGAAAAGAAAATAAAATCGTGGGTGGGTATGACCCAAATGAAGAGGTTTGTTTTGTGTTATGATAAAAGGATGTGGTGTTTTGTAATGGTAATGTTAAGTTGATGTGACACTAGTGGGGCCAAATGAAGAAGAGAAGTGATTCACTACACCCTTCCTCTAATATACATACAACATATTTGAAGTTGTCATTGTAGCCTATGGGTGGTCGAAATTATAAGTAATGGCATAAATAATGAAAAGCTTATTTTTAGGATGATGAAAGGATAATATTACTTTATTTTATCTTTTTATTTTTATTTTTATTTTTTTTGCAAGAGGGTGAAAAATATATTAACATAAAAACACAACTTACAAATTTTACCATACACTCGCATGTATAGACCCATCCACGAAAAAAAAAAAACACATAGAGTAAACCTATCTGATATCAGACAGAACTACTGGGATCTTTGACAAACTTTAACCAATGTCAGATGCAACATACAATATTACTAAAATGTATGGCGTGATATACATAAATTATTTGCTATCATCTTTCACATTTCGTGTTAGTTCATAGATATAAAGATGATATACAAATTATGTGTTTTAACTCTGTCGTTCCCCGCCACAAAACGCGGATAGATGAAACTTGTAATATACGGAATAACAAGTAACAAAGTTCACAATAAGCGTTTTGCACATTCACATAAGAAATTNGTGTTTTATTATTAGTTGTAAAATGAATTAAAAAATAAAATAAAAGGTTTTTATATTAAATGGGGAGGGGTGGATATGTAAATTGAAAAGTGAGGGTAGATTGTGTAAGATAGGGGCGGAGGGGCCATATATGTCAATTCGGCTAAACTTTTCACAAAAACGATTCTGGGCTCATTCGACATAGCAAACGGACTCGAAAAATTACGAAATTTGCGCCATTATTCACGAAAACGTTGTGTATCGAGAAGTCCTACGTGAAGAGTAGAATGCATATGTATATTTGATCTGTGATATTGTTTGGACACGCTACTAGATATTTTACGCCCATAAAATTTATTTTAGGGTACCCGCAGCTGTAACGCGCGAGGACCCTGCTAGTATACGATGAATGGATTTAATTATTTTTCATAAATTCGCAGCATGTATTTAATCAGCCCTATTAAACAAATAGGAATTACAAATTTGAAATTTTGTATGAACCGATCCTTAAGTATAATAAGTGGTTTCGTAGGTTAGTTAGTTAGTGATAGTCAATGAAGTGTAATTTTTTTTTAATAGTTGAGGGCACGGGTGAGATGACTAAGAGCAAGGGGTATGGTGGTATAGAGCATCTTGCCGTTCATACGTGGCATAGAAACGGCGCTCGCCGTTGGCTTGCCACCTCACCAGGTGGCCTCGTCGTTCCCACTCGTTGGGATCTCATTGTTGTAGTGAAGCACATGGAGACAAACAACTTTATTTTCTTTTTCTTTTTTTGATTTTTAAAGTGTGGTTTAAAGAACTTTGGTTTGAGTTTTTTAAATTGGGTGTGTGGTGTGTGTGTTTTTAAGAGAAAGAAGACGAATCAGCATTTTTTTTTAATTAACCTTTAAATATATACAAGTTTCAATTCATGCCCTTAAACATTCAAATGTTTTAATTTATACCTTTAAACATTTAAAAAAAAGTTAGTTTATACTTTTAAACATTAAATAAGTTTAAATTATACTTTTAAATATTTAAAAAGTTTATTTTTTTAGTTTATATAATTTGCTTTTTTTTATTTGAAAAATTAGAAAAGAAAATAAAATCGTGGGTGGGTATGACCCAAATGAAGAGGTTTGTTTTGTGTTATGATAAAAGGATGTGGTGTTTTGTAATGGTAATGTTAAGTTGATGTGACACTAGTGGGGCCAAATGAAGAAGAGAAGTGATTCACTACACCCTTCCTCTAATATACATACAACATATTTGAAGTTGTCATTGTAGCCTATGGGTGGTCGAAATTATAAGTAATGGCATAAATAATGAAAAGCTTATTTTTAGGATGATGAAAGGATAATATTACTTTATTTTATCTTTTTATTTTTATTTTTATTTTTTTTGCAAGAGGGTGAAAAATATATTAACATAAAAACACAACTTACAAATTTTACCATACACTCGCATGTATAGACCCATCCACGAAAAAAAAAAAACACATAGAGTAAACCTATCTGATATCAGACAGAACTACTGGGATCTTTGACAAACTTTAACCAATGTCAGATGCAACATACAATATTACTAAAATGTATGGCGTGATATACATAAATTATTTGCTATCATCTTTCACATTTCGTGTTAGTTCATAGATATAAAGATGATATACAAATTATGTGTTTTAACTTTGTCGTTCCCCGCCACAAAACGCGGATAGATGAAACTTGTAATATACGGAATAACAAGTAACAAAGTTCACAATAAGCGTTTTGCACATTCACATAAGAAATTAACAAGACACTTAAAAAATCACAAGTTATAATTAACAAAAAAACATGAAGCATTAAAAGTCACATATTTGACATCTCTAGAGTTTTATAATTGACACAATTAGAAAACAAAAAAATCAAAACCACAAAATCAAATAACTTCACTCCCACACACGGGAGTATGGGACTCCGTACAACAATTTTATTTCAAATATTAATTTTCTTTTCCTCTCTCCTAGCAGACTTATGCATCATCTTCCCCATCTCTCTTTTAACTTATTTTCTAAGAACCTTGAGACTTACATAGGGCACAAGCATTTTTATATCGCGGGCAACACCATTAGAATATCAAAACACATACATATTACCCTCGAAAAGCAACACTACTGAAGTAAGTGTTCGGGGCTAGTGCCCTCACCACCTTGCACGTGGCTCCGCCCCTGACAAATAGAAAGCAGCTTGAAGCTTATCTTGGAACGAAACAACCGGTTGAAACGAGAAATGATCGACAAGGATTCAGGATTTGAACCGTAAAGCATAGGCTTTGCTGGCTTAAAGAGTTTTGTGGAACCATATGTTGAGCGATAAACATCCAGTAGAAGACCAAATTGAAGACTAGCATATAACATAACCGGTATGGAAGACAATACACTAACAAAAATTGGTACCCAAATCAACTCGTTTTCATAGAGAACAAAGAAACTGGCACTAAAGGCAACCATCATTGCTGTGATAGAGAGGAAAAGTGCTGCAAGACCTCTCATAAGTTTTTGGGGTAATGCTTCCAAGAAATCTTCCTCAGCGTAGCGAGATGTGAGGATATATAAGAACATGTGGATTGAAGTTGTAGCAAATGCCAAAGATACCGCATCTGATATGACAAACACTATGAAAACTTTTTTTTTATGAAGTAATAAAGGGAAACCCTTGTTTTGATCGTACCCTCCTGGCACTGTAAAAGCAACTGCAAATACTATGGTAGCTATTAGTGCAGCAACTACCGTACTCTGACTAGCTGTGTCTTTCATCCACTTCTCGCTTGCAGAGAGTAGATCTTTGTGCTCTTTGGTGGACAATTCGTGTGGTGATAGACCATCGTTGTTTTTTCTTTCTCGATAAGAAGGAGGGAGCATGCGTTCCACTTCCTACACAAACAACTTCAGATTGTAATCTTCTATGGAGTTAGATATAATAAATTTTCAGATGTTGAAGTATATTCCTAAAGTGGCATTTCAGGAAGAATATATATATATGATGAATGATCAATTAGTTGGGATATAAGGTTTATATCCCTTAGTTTCTAACTTTTTTTCTAATGCAATGCTACGCGCACTAAACACACTTATGTCCCACGTGGGGCCCGAACCCTGGATCCTTATATAGGTTCTCTCTGACCTGCTATTCTTTTCGTTCTTCTATAAGTTACGGTTCAATAGAAAGTTAATAGCAACATTTAGAATAGAGTATAAAATGACAGTTAAGAGAGAACCTATATACAAATAGCTAACTTCTTGGAATCATGGAATGAAAGGAGTACCTTGTACCACAGCAATTCTCGTTGCATTTGCAGAGCAACACCTGAAATGCCCTGAAGTTGCTTATTCATTGCCTTCATCCCGGCTAAATGCAACATGTTATTTCCGTTCTCGTCTATGAGAGAAGTTACCAATTCCTTCATCGAGCCTATCTCGTACAGAAGATTGTAGATACACTCCTGGCGATATAAGACAGCAACATGAAAAACGCTTTGATTCTTATCGTTAAGTGTCCAAATTAAATCCGGATATTTGCGAATAAGCTCAACCATTAATTTAGTGTTTCCCATTTCGGCAGCAATAAATAGCACATGGGAAGAATATTTTGGTCTTGTTCCAATTTGCGAAGCCGTGCCAGGTGTCCCTCTAATAATGCCATCCACTCGAGGCTTGGGACATTGTACAATATTACTCCAAACTATTTTTAATAATTTCATGGCTTGAGTTTCCTCTTCAAGATGCCAAATCTTTGCAATAATGGCTGCAGAAACCGAAACCAACCCAGATAAGAAAGGACTAGCAGGCAATCGGGAGTAGAGATATGTTTTTCTAATGACTCTCTTGATAAGAACGGTTTTTTTTGCTTCAAATNTACCTTGTACCACAGCAATTCTCGTTGCATTTGCAGAGCAACACCTGAAATGCCCTGAAGTCGCTTATTCATTGCCTTCATCCCGGCTAAATGCAACATGTTATTTCCGTTCTCGTCTATGAGAGAAGTTACCAATTCCTTCATCGAGCCTATCTCATACAGAAGATTGTAGATACACTCCTGGCGATATAAGACAGCAACATGAAAAACACTTTGATTCTTATCGTTAAGTGTCCAAATTAAATCCGGATATTTGCGAATAAGCTCTGTTGGATTTATTCTTGCTATGATGAATGAAACACAAGTAATATATAAACTTGCTTTTAAATTGATTTAAACTTGCAATATATATATATATATATATATATATATATATATATATATATATATATATATATTTGAACTTACAATAATCGACCCTATATATAGTTTTCTAACCGACATCTATGAAGCGACATATTGCTTCAACCGTTTCTATAACTGTCTTCCTAAACGATGTGTCGTTTGATATAAACGATACTACCCTTAATTGGGTTTCTTAATTTACATAACGACACCCTAAACTTACACTAATTACATACTTAACACTAATACATACTATACTTTCTAATATGACATATTTAACCCAAAGTTTAGGTTAACTATCAATACTCCCCCTTAAACTAAACTTTGGTTTAAGGTGGGTCTTCAACTTGCTTTACAATAATGTTGGTTCTTCATCGCTTTCATAAATGAGGTGTGCTTGTTTCTCCTTGTCTGTTCATTTGATGCATTCCTTTGTGAAATGTCCATGCTCACCACATTCATAACACCTCATTTTATTCTTGCTTTGTTCTCCTTGCCTTGTATTTCTTTCTCGTCCTTTTCCTACTTTGTTAAAGTTTCTTCCTCCTCCTTGATTGCTTGCCATTAAAAGTTTGTTTTGATAATATGCTGCGTTTATTTGATTCTTATGTATTTTATATTCTAACATCACCTATATATCCTACTACTGTTTCCGTACGCGTCACGCAGGAATATTTGGAAGTAGATCGTACGTAAGAGGTATTGCAAGCCCGGTACAAAGACGAATTTAAATATTCGCACCACCTTACCGCAGGGGAGACGTCCTCTGTCACTTGTAAAGGTGGATGTAATGTTCGCGCACAGCGCGCATTTTTGTCGCGGACAACGCGCACTTTTGTCGCGCACCGCGTGCACTTTTGTCGCGGACAACGCGCATTTCTGCCACAGAAGCACGTCTTCTGTCACGCCATGTTGCACCGCTACTGGTACAAGAGGTACGCCCTTACCCAGGATGCAGCATGCGGAATCCACCTTCACCATTGTGAGACAATCACAATCGCAATCCCAGTGCGCACTGTCGCATTTGGGCTGCGCAGTATCGTTCGCCCCATGTGCGCATCCGAGTTGCGCGCACATGATTGATCGGGCCTACGCGGCCATGAACAGAACTTAAGTCTAGCATAACATAGCCACGCACTATGTCACACTAGACTTGTGGGGCTTGTGGACGTATAGTCTGGAATGGGCCTGGCCCGGCAGACAGCGGCCCACTCTACGCCTAAACCCTAATCCATGCCTTATAAATATAGGGTTGGGGTTCCATTCACAATGGAAGATAACAGGTTACTCTAAACCTAACCATTCTATGCTATATCGCATCGACACTAACTTGACCGTCGGAGGTGGATCCCGGGGCTACGGCCTCGGGTCCACTCCTAACGGGTTCTCTTTGTTGACAGGTCTACCTAGGGCTCGAGAAGACGACTAACGGCCCAAGGAGAGTCGTCAAATCCAGTCCGTGCCAGATTATGCATCAACACTACCCTTGAACCCTAATTAAACAAAAAGAAAGCCATTATTCTTCTATAAGTATCTGTTTGTCTTCTCCTCGTTTTTTCCTTCATCTACCTTCTAGTGCACCCTTACTGAATTGAACCACCATATATTCATAACATAATTTATCAATATTAAAGCAAAACATGGCAACTAATTTACATTAAGCAATCACCCCCTCTATTAAATTCAATACAATTTTTTAATCTAGTAAATGGAGACTATAATGCGTAGATACATTAACAATCTGTATATAAGGTGGTGTTCGTATATATGTATTGGTAACGATATTCAATAAAATTTATAAGTAGTTTATCAATAATACTTGTGAGCAACACTAAATTATATTCAAACTCAAATTAGAAATACTCAATCAATTGATAATTGTGTTAGTATTAATCCGATGACAAGAAGAAGGGCATCTAATGATGAAGAAAGAAATTACTTAAGGAAGAAGAACATGTATACCAAATCACAAGGGTAAATTGGTAATAGGTCATTTTGAAATTAAATCACTTAATAAAGATTAAATTGTTTACTTGGATATATTTGAGTATTTATAAATTTTGAAAGGGTATTTGTGTAATTATGAATTTTGTAAGGATATTGATGTAATTTTAATTTTATTCAAGGATATAAATGAAATTAGTTCGTTTGTTTAAGAATAGAAAATGGGTTTTGTTTATATACGTGGTGATTAATTTTGTTATATATGTTTTTAAGGTTATTTCGGATTTTGATTGGATATTTTTTTTGCTGCACATTATAAATCTTTGTTTTATGTAAAGCTATAAATTTTTTATATTTATGTATGATGTTAAAATCTGGGATGATTTTGGTTGTGTTGGTTGGTTTCTCTGATGTAATCTTTTTAATTTTATAAACGGTTTCGTGGATACTGATCAGGTAGCTTCCTAATCTATATGCTACAATATACGATGAATAGATTTAATTATTTTTCATAAATTCGCAGCATGTATTTAATCAGCCCTATTAAACAAATAGGAACTACAAATTTGAAATTTTGTATGAACCGATCCTTAAGTATAATAAGTGGTTTCGTAGGTTAGATAGTTAGTGATAGTCAATGAAATGTATTATTATTATTATTATTATTATTTTTTAATAGTTGAGGGCATGGGTGAGATGACTAAGAGCAAGGGGTATGGTGGTATAGAGCATCTTGCCGTTCATACGTGGCATAGAAACGGCGCTCGCCGTTGGCCTGCCACCTCACCTGGTGGCCTCGTCGTTCCCACTCGTTGGGATCTCATCGTTGCAGTGAAGCACATGGAGACAAACAACTTTATTTTCTTTTTCTTTTTCTTTTTTTTTGATTTTTAAATTGTGGTTTAAAGAACTTTGGTTTGAGTTTTTCAAATTGGGTGTGTGGTGTGTGTGTTTTTAAGAGAAAGAAGACGAATAAGTATTTTTTTTTTAATTAACCTATAAATATATACAAGTTTCAATTCATGCCCTTAAACATTCAAATATTTTAGTTTATACCTTTAATCATTTAAAAAAAAAGTTAGTTTATACTTTTAAACATTAAATAAGTTTAAATTATACTTTTAAATATTTAAAAAGTTTATTTTTTTAGTTTATATAATTAATTTGCTTTTTTTTATTTGAAAAATTAGAAAAGAAAATAAAATCGTGGGTAGGTATGACCCAAATGAAGAGGTTTGTTTTGTGTTATGATAAAAGGATGAGATGTTTTGTAATGGTAATGTTAAGTTGATGTGAGGCGGGGAATGTCGGGGATTGTACTTACCATCCCCATCCTCGATTTGCACTCTCCATCCCCATCCCCGTCCCCATCCCTATCGGGGAATTGCTTTACATCCCCATCCCCATCCCCAATGGGGATCGGGGATCCCGGCGGGGATTCGGGGATTGTCCACCCTTATGAGATAACATAAAATTCCACCAACTCGTAAAAAATATAAAGAATTTTGACTCATAAAGTACCTCAAAAAACATACATCGCACATAGTTATATTAATTACAATTTCAATTCAACTTTAAAGCATTGTAACATCAAATATAATATAAAAACAATATGTATCATATGTGTGTATTCGGACAAAATAGTTAAGTAACATGTAATCGATACTTATACTTCTAAATCTAAATGTGCTTGATCCCATAAATATCACATATGCTAATAAACCTACATGTCGATACTCATAAACATATGTACATGTACATATACAAGTTAATCGAGTATGGATAAAACATATAAATTTTGAATAATTATACACTTTAAAGATCGGGGTCGGGGACGGGTTCGGGGATTTAAATTATCCCCATCCCCGCCCCATCCCCGGTTTAATATTTCAGGGGATTCCCTATCCCCGTCCCCATCCCGGTTAACTCAGGGATTCCCCAGTCAAATCGGGTTTGGGGATCGGGTCTCCATCGGGTACGGATTTTTTTGCCATCCCTAGATGTGACACTAATGGGGCCAAATGAAGAAGAGAAGTGATTCACTACACCCTTCCTCTAATATACATACAACATATTTGAAGTTGTCATTGTAGCCTATGGGTGGTCGAAATTATAAGTAATGGCATATATAATGAAAAGCTTATTTTTAGGATGATGAAAGGATAATATTACTTTATTTTTTTATTATTATTATTTTCTTTTGGCAAGAGGGTGAAAAATATATTAACATAAAAACACAACTTACAAATTTTACCATACACTTGCATGGATAGACCCATCCACGAAAACAAAAACACATAGAGTAAACCTCTGATATCAGACAGAACTACTGGGATCTTTGACAAACTTTAACCAATGTCAGATGCAACATACAATATTACTAAAATTTATGGCGTGATATACATAAATTATTTGCTATCATCTTTCACATTTCGTGTTAGTTCATAGATATAAAGATGATATACAAATTATGTGTTTTAACTCTGTCGTTCCCCGCCACAAAACGCGGATAGATGAAACTTGTAATATACGGAATAACAAGTAACAAAGTTCACAATAAGCGTTTTGCACATTCACATAAGAAATTAACAAGACACTTAAAAAATCACAAGTTATAATTAACAAAAAAACATGAAGCATTAAAAGTCACATATTTGACATCTCTAGAGTTTTATAATTGACACAATTAGAAAACAAAAAAATCAAAACCACAAAATCAAATAACTTCACTCCCACACACGGGAGTATGGGACTCCGTACAACAATTTTATTTCAAATATTAATTTTCTTTTCCTCTCTCCTAGCAGACTTATGCATCATCTTCCCCATCTCTCTTTTAACTTATTTTCTAAGAACCTTGAGACTTACATAGGGCACAAGCATTTTTATATCGCGGGCAACACCATTAGAATATCAAAACACATACATATTACCCTCGAAAAGNTTTAAAGATCGGGGTCGGGGACGGGTTCGGGGATTTAAATTATCCCCATCCCCGCCCCATCCCCGGTTTAATATTTCAGGGGATTCCCTATCCCCGTCCCCATCCCGGTTAACTCAGGGATTCCCCAGTCAAATCGGGTTTGGGGATCGGGTCTCCATCGGGTACGGATTTTTTTGCCATCCCTAGATGTGACACTAATGGGGCCAAATGAAGAAGAGAAGTGATTCACTACACCCTTCCTCTAATATACATACAACATATTTGAAGTTGTCATTGTAGCCTATGGGTGGTCGAAATTATAAGTAATGGCATATATAATGAAAAGCTTATTTTTAGGATGATGAAAGGATAATATTACTTTATTTTTTTATTATTATTATTTTCTTTTGGCAAGAGGGTGAAAAATATATTAACATAAAAACACAACTTACAAATTTTACCATACACTTGCATGGATAGACCCATCCACGAAAACAAAAACACATAGAGTAAACCTCTGATATCAGACAGAACTACTGGGATCTTTGACAAACTTTAACCAATGTCAGATGCAACATACAATATTACTAAAATTTATGGCGTGATATACATAAATTATTTGCTATCATCTTTCACATTTCGTGTTAGTTCATAGATATAAAGATGATATACAAATTATGTGTTTTAACTCTGTCGTTCCCCGCCACAAAACGCGGATAGATGAAACTTGTAATATACGGAATAACAAGTAACAAAGTTCACAATAAGCGTTTTGCACATTCACATAAGAAATTAACAAGACACTTAAAAAATCACAAGTTATAATTAACAAAAAAAACATGAAGCATTAAAAGTCACATATTTGATTCTCTCGAGCTTTATAATCTTTTATATAATAAAAGAATTACATCATTTCAGAGCTTTTTTGCAAATCCCTTCTCATTGTAAAAAAAATGGACCAATAGGAGAGCTTGATTTTGCCACGTAAGCAAAATCGAGCGACGTGTGGAAATTCTTAGCAGATGTCTTTGAATGAGTTAATAAAACTTGGCAGGTGTTTGCTGTCATTGATAACACTATGAGTGTCAACTAACGGTCTAAAATATGGGAAATGAAAGGTCGGTAAGGATTCAAACAATCCTAAAAGACTTGCGAATGTACTCTGTGTCATTTTTTCATGCATTTATAGTTTACTTATAAAAGTAACTATAATTTCCTTATATAGTTCGGTCTCAAAGAAAAATTATTTTTATACATTATACATAAACATAATATTAAATTTGAGTTCTACCCATTACATATTTTTTTGTTTATCTTTATGTAATAAAGAAGCTATAGTGTAAGCATCTATGTTAATTTGGTAATTTTATGATCAAACAAAAACGTACATTAATAAACATGATATAATGGTTATTCACAATTAAGGAAACGAATCAATCTTCAAAGCTATGTAAATATGCTACATATTTTAACGAAAATATAAGTAAAAGAAATACCATAATTACAAAACACATCGTAAATTGATAGCATGGGTTTGCAAAACTAAAAGCATATCACTAACATCTCATGCAAGTCAAGTATTATCATGTGATTTTGTTTGAATAATAAAATATAATTTTTAATCCAAAATCATTCTCCTAAAATGATATATAAATTATAACATATATACATATGATTTTTTATTTTTAGTCCACCAAGTAAAACCAATTGAAACATGTTAAGTGATTCATTTCTTAATCGATGATAATACATTATCAAAACGAGATTTTAAAAACCCTGTGCGTGCACAGGTATTATAACTAGTTAACACAATTAGAAAACAAAAAAAATCAAAACCACAAAATCAAATAACTTCACTCCCACACACGGGAGTACGAGACTCCGTACAACAATTTTATTTCAAATATTAATTTTCTTTTCCTCTCTCCTAGCAGACTCTTATGCATCGTCTTCCCCATCTCTCTTTTAACTTATTTTCTAAGAACCTTGAAACTTACATAGGGCACAAGCATTTTTATATCGCGGGCAACACCATTAGAATATCAATACACATACATATTACCCTCGGAAAGCAACACTACTGAAGTAAGTGTTCGGGGCTAGTGCCCTCACCACCTTGCACGTGGCTCCGCCCCTGACAAATAGAAAGCAGCTTGAAGCTTATCTTGGAACGAAACAACCGGTTGAAACGAGAAATGATCGACAAGGATTCAGGATTTGAACCGTAAAGCATAGGCTTTGCTGGCTTAAAGAGTTTTGTGGAACCATATGTTGAGCGATAAACATCCAGTAGAAGACCAAATTGAAGACTAGCATATAACATAACCGGTATGGAAGACAATACACTGACAAAAATTGGTACCCAAATCAACTCGTTTTCATAGAGAACAAAGAAACTGGCACTAAAGGCAACCATCATTGCTGTGATAGAGAGGAAAAGTGCTGCAAGACCTCTCATAAGTTTTTGGGGTAATGCTTCCAAGAAATCTTCCTCAGCGTAGCGAGATGTGAGGATATATAAGAACATGTGGATTGAAGTTGTAGCAAATGCCAAAGATACCGCATCTGATATGACAAACACTATGAAAACTTTTTTTTTATGAAGTAATAAAGGGAAACCCTTGTTTTGATCGTACCCTCCTGGCACTGTAAAAGCAACTGCAAATACTATGGTAGCTATTAGTGCAGCAACTACCGTACTCTGACTAGCTGTGTCTTTCATCCACTTCTCGCTTGCAGAGAGTAGATCTTTGTGCTCTTTGGTGGACAATTCGTGTGGTGATAGACCATCGTTGTTTTTTCTTTCTCGATAAGAAGGAGGGAGCATGCGTTCCACTTCCTACACAAACAACTTCAGATTGTAATCTTCTATGGAGTTAGATATAATAAATTTTCAGATGTTGAAGTATATTCCTAAAGTGGCATTTCAGGAAGAATATATATATATAGCAATGATCAATTAGTTGGGATATAAGGTTTATATCCCTTAGTTTCTAACTTTTTTTCTAATGCAATGCTACGCGCACTAAACACACTTATGTCCCACGTGGGGCCCGAACCCTGGATCCTTATATAGGTTCTCTCTGACCTGCTATTCTTTTCGTTCTTCTATAAGTTACGGTTCAATAGAAAGTTAATAGCAACATTTAGAATAGAGTATAAAATGACAGTTAAGAGAGAACCTATATACAAATAGCTAACTTCTTGGAATCATGGAATGAAAGGAGTACCTTGTACCACAGCAATTCTCGTTGCATTTGCAGAGCAACACCTGAAATGCCCTGAAGTTGCTTATTCATTGCCTTCATCCCGGCTAAATGCAACATGTTATTTCCGTTCTCGTCTATGAGAGAAGTTACCAATTCCTTCATCGAGCCTATCTCGTACAGAAGATTGTAGATACACTCCTGGCGATATAAGACAGCAACATGAAAAACGCTTTGATTCTTATCGTTAAGTGTCCAAATTAAATCCGGATATTTGCGAATAAGCTCAACCATTAATTTAGTGTTTCCCATTTCGGCAGCAATAAATAGCACATGGGAAGAATATTTTGGTCTTGTTCCAATTTGCGAAGCCGTGTCAGGTGTCCCTCTAATAATGCCATCCACTCGAGGCTTGGGACATTGTACAATATTACTCCAAACTATTTTTAATAATTTCATGGCTTGAGTTTCCTCTTCAAGATGCCAAATCTTTGCAATAATGGCTGCAGAAACCGAAACCAACCCAGATAAGAAAGGACTAGCAGGCAATCGGGAGTAGAGATATGTTTTTCTAATGACTCTCTTGATAAGAACGGTTTTTTTTGCTTCAAATGAATCAGTCTTTGGAGCCAAAATATGGAGTACATCATGGTTAAGAGAGAGTTCTGGATTCTCCTTCACCATCTTCAAAGCAACATCTACAAGAATCCAAAAAAAGATAAAATCATTTTACGAATGACAAGGAAAGCAGTAAATACATCAAAGGATCCTGCAATGACCCAAATCCATCTCGAAACCCATGTAAACGTCACTGGCTAAATATCTAATTGATAACGAATGCATATTTGAGATGTTTATAACAACATGAACTAGCTAGGTTGTCACGCATAAAACAGATAATTGCTTACCAAAGAAATCAGCTTCCATACATTTTTGGAGAACCCAACCACGATTCGTCTGATTCCAACATTCACCTCCCATCTTGTCTGAAACTCCATAGAGATATTTGACCATCTCATACTTTCCATATAAAGAAGCGATATAGAGTGGCAGTATTCCTTGATTACCAGATATGTTTACTAATTGAGGGGTTTTTTGCACCAAAATCTTAGCAATACTAACATTTCCTCCTGCTGCTGCTAAACTGAATGCTGTATTGGCACTTCGGTTTTGAAGTAGTAAGTCTTCGGATGTCATCCAACTCACCAGGTTTTCCACAAACTTTTCCACCAACTTGGTACTTTTTGCGGATGCTGCAATGTGAAGTGCAGTTTCATAATTTTCGGTAATAGCATAACGGACCAGCTCTGGACTTGTAGTAAATATGTCTTTAGCTGTTTTCCAATCACCTTTGACTGACGCTTCATAAAGAGGAACGCCAATACGGAGGTAATCTTTTCTATTTCCTTTCAAGTAATTTTACAAGCAAAGTAGTCAATTCAAGTGTACTAATGGGCTTTTTTGAGCCACTAATGGGCTATTTAGCTTGTTTTATTTTGTAGGAGTACAAGTTAAAAAATTCTGATATAGCATGTTCTATAATCGTTATGATACTCCGTATATAATAGTTTACCAAGTAGATCACCATTAGGTAGTTTTCCCTGCTTTCGTGATGCAGATGATGATGGTTCAGATGCACTATCTAAAGGCGTCTCGGTCTTGATTTCCTCCAACTGTACCTCGCCGATCCTGGGAGAATGTGAAGGCATCTCACTCTTCATTTTCACATCTTGTTGCGGGTGCACCGGCTGTTGCTCCTGCTTTGGCTCATTCTCTGGCTGTTGCTGCTTCGATGGCTCATTCTCTGGCTGTTGCTCCTGCTCCGGCTGCTCCTGGATAACAGGTGTACCTGTGAGGCCCATTTCTTGGACAATACTACACCTGCATACTCACACTATTAGTGGAAAAACACACCATAAAGCACATGGATAATAAAATGGTGCGATTGAATCATTGAAACTAACTAAAAATCATAGTGTAATGAGTATAATTCCACTCACAGTTTCTTTCCGAATCTACTAATGAATGAAGATTTAAAGATATAGAATTGTGGTACTTAATGGATCTATATATAGAGATAATATGTGTACATTACATTTGATGGCTCTAATCATAGTCATTGTTTAAAAAATGTTGCAAGAAAAAGGAATATTTACGACAAGGCGTAAACTGTGACGTATATATAATAATGAGCAAAATACAAAATGAGCTGCAAACATATATTATTATTTCTTGGTCATGTTCCCATGTTGACATATTCAATCTGTATTGAATATATAGAATTAAGGATTAGGTTGTAGATAATATGGCCTCCAGCAAAGCTGTATAATAGTAACGACGATAACTAGGCTGGAGGGTTGATCAGTTTGGGTTTCTTAGAGGGGAAGGTGCAATGAAGATTTGATGTTCGCCGTTCCTACGTGGAGCACTCTTCAAGCTCGCCGCAGGTCTTCGTCACACCGCCCCCCCCCCTCGCCGATGCTCGCCGTTTGGCACCTCTTCGTGGGCACGGCGAAGATAAAATCTGGCAAAAAGCTGGGAAAGGTTACGTTTGGGACAAGAAAGAAACGGCTATATTACCGTTTTAATATAAACGTTACCTTTTTTTTTTAATTAAAAAAAACTTAACTTATTACACTATAAATACCACACCTATTTTACACATTTCCATCAAAGTTACACAATTTATATTTCAAAAACTTACACATATTAAAAGCAAGAAACATGAGTGAAGAATCGTATTCAAGTGTTAGTGACTTTGAAGAGATAACCGAGCTAGAGATGATTCTCCAAGAATTTGAGTACGAGCAATCATTGCAAAATGAAGAAGCTGGTCCTTCACAACGACGAAGATACGTTCGCCGTGAACGTGAAGTTGCTGAAGAACGTCTAATGGCCGACTATTTTGGTGACTATCCAAAATATACGGAAGAAAATTATCGACGTCGTTACTGTATGAGCCGTAAACTATTTTTAGAAATAGTCCAAGGTATTGAAACGTATATTGAAACTCATCATCCTCTTCCTGCGCATTTTGATTTCTTTAGAGTCCGACCCAATGGTGCGGGTCTAATGAGTTTTAGTGTGATTATGAAATGCACATGTGCCCTACGCCAATTGGCTTACGGGATAGCACCTGATGCATTAGATGAGTATTTACAAATAGGTGAACACTGTGCAGCGATTGTCTAGATTTTTTTACTATGTGCATAATCCAGTTGTTTGGGAGGGAGTTTTTAAGAAAACCATACGAGAATGACATTCACAACTTATACAACGCACATAACATGGTTCATAAGATACCGGGAATGTTGGGAAGCATCGATTTATGCACTGGAAATGGAAAAATTGTCCGAAAGAATGGCAAGGGCAATTTCACAGAGGTGATTAAAAGTATCCAACTATAATGTTTGAAGCTATTGCGTCGTATGATTTGTGGATTTGGCATGCATTTTTTGGTGTTGCAGGTGCGAATAACGATCTAACCGTTTTATATAATTCTCCGTTATTCGACGACCTGCTTGATGATATTGGCCATCAAGTTCCGTTTGAAGTATACGGAAAAACATTTAAACATGGGTATTATCTAGCATATGGAATTTACCAAGAGTGGGCATCGTTTGTCAAATCCTTTACTGTTGCAAACATCCCAAAAAACGCCGCATGGAAAGCGAAACAAGAAAGTGCTCGAAAAGATATCGAAAGAGCTTTTGGTGTCCTCCAAGGACGTTGGCATATTATTGCCCAACCGGCGCGCCAATTTACTGTGGGCAAGTTACGGAGAATCATGTACTCGTGCATTATAATGCATAACATGATTTTGAAAGATCAAAAATTTGCGATATCCGAAGCTGCCGAAATGTATATTCCTCCGACGCCAAATATGCAAAAGACATGGGTTGAAAGTTGCGCTACGCAAAGAAGAAAAACCAAAAAACTACACGATAAACGCACACACGCAAGGCTTCAACGATGTTTCTTCGAGCATGTTTGGCAACAACAACAATTGGAAGAAATTCAACGGAATAAGAATAATTAGTTTCGTTATAAGTTGATGCGTGTAATATTTAGTATCGTATGTTTTTTTTCTGTATCGTATGTTTTTTTTTTTCCGTATCGTATGTTTTTTATTTTGATGAAATAAAATTAATATGTTGTATTATTTTTAATTGTTAGTTAAATGAATTTATTTTATTTAATGAAATGAATAAAAACAATAAAGTTGTAGGTGGTTGTGCCCAAATGAGTGAGTTGGGGTTAGTTGTTGGTGAGGAGGGGTTAGTTGTGAAGAGGGTGTATGGTGATGTGGCACCCGTGAGACCCAAGTGAAGAGAATTGCCTCTTCATTGCACCTTCCCCTCTTATAACCAATTTCAAGCGGTTGATTCAAGATGAACATAATTCTCGCTTAATATATACAGTAGCATATTTAAATTTGGATTAAGTTCATATAATAGCAACATAGTTTTAATAATGTACAAATATCATATGTGAACTTTAAAAAATACTAATATCTTACGCGTACTTTCAAAATCCGTTCTATTATCATCACAAACTTACTTTTAATACGCCAAAGTCCACATTATATGTACATGACATGTCATTATATGCCACTCATTCACAACCATGTTAAATTTAGTATAAGTGTGTAAATAATAATAATAATAATAATAATAATAATAATGAGCATTGATTGGCATGCCTAACTCGTGTGCCTAATTATATGACTAATCTTATATGGCATCATTCTATTGGTGATAGTAGATGGACCCACTTCGTCACCAACCAATAAAACACTTCCACATCACTTTAGGCATAAAATTAGGCACACATTTAGGCCCCCCAATCATTTTCCAATAATAATAATAATAATAATAATAATAATAATAATAATAATAATAATAATAATAATAATAATAATAATAATAATAATAATAATAATAATAAATTGCAACAAACCTGGTAAATGTTAATATACTATTTTTACTTCCAACAACTAATCTAACAAAAATCAAAGCCAAAGCCACGTGCGTGCAGGGATCTAAAACTAGTGGTCTCTTATAGGGACTAAAACGCATAAGACCCGTAATAAGTGGCGCTTGTAATAGTCAATGACTTCCACGCCTGACTCACATATATTCCAGGAAAATCTTTTGGCACTAGTTTACTGTATATCCTAAGACAGCTGTTTAGAATCTTATTTATTTGTTAAGAATTTTATAAGTGATAGGAAAACTATAAAATAACTTTATATTATTAGTAAAGTATGATCATGCGGGTGAAGAAGAAAGAAAGATAATATAATTAACTGGGGAATTAGTATTTTAAGCAAGCGTTTTAAATGGTGGAGTCATTTGACTTCATTGTAGTTAAATAGTTGGTTTGCATAAATATTGTTAAGAAAATGATAATCCTCTCTGGAAAATATAAACTATACAGGGGAAATACTCTCTCTTTTGTATTCTTGCAGTTGATAGAGCATCCAATGATGAAATCAAGAACTTCATTCTAAGTTATTCTGCTCAATAGGCATAATTTTGCTCTTGTACACCAAAAAATTGTTGTTGTCTATGTTTTTGTCAGATTAGATCTAACACGTTGTAGTTATGTAGATGATTGATGTGCATTGTAATTTTTCTTTTTCCTTTTTACCAATATAGTTTTCGTTGTTATTGTTTTAGCTTTGAGTTATATGGCCAGATCAGAAATGAAAATGTAATTGCTTATATCATATCTATTTGATGTTGGTTTAGTAGGCTCCGAAGGTCCGAAGTAATGATGGAGGGCAACTTCATACTTTTGAGCTAAGTGCGACTCGCCTATATAATACAAGTAATCATGTATACACACACAAAGGATCAAAATGTAAATAACTAAGTTTGATACAGATAACCGGCCACCTTTACTAGTCAAGTATTTTAATACTCTGGCTAAACTTGAATGTGTCTACTTGCGGATTGCATTTTTTAATGCGTATAGTTGCTAGATAAGATTATAGAAAGCGGATGAAAATGAAAAGGGGGACATTGGTGAATCTGAATGAAGATTTATTTTTGAACCTTCTGAGAACTAACTGAGAAGGGTTAATGCCTTACCAAGTTTTATTGCAGTTGGCATCGGACTGGGATATGAACCTGCAATAAGTACCCAAATACTCGTAGTAATAATTTTTGCCTAATATATGATCGAACTATAGATATAATTCTTTCCCCCCTCATACACAACAACATATATCAACAATAACTAGCTGAATTTATTAAAGAAAATTAACTAATTTGTTGGAAATACAGTGCTGGTAGATAAAATCAAACAGCCAGATGATCCACATTCAAACAATGTGAAAACTATAAATCGCAAGCGATTACACACTTTATTTTGAGTACCACTCAATATTGGCAAACCTTGACGCCTTGAACCGCTGTGCAGTTACTCATGTTAGACCTTATAATTGTATAAGTTTTGAAAGCCAAAGGGTTGTTTATGTTAGTTAGATAGTTAGTAACCGAATAGTGGTTAATGGTAGTTATAGTAGTTAAGTTAGTTATAAACGGTTATATAGCAGTTAATGGCGGTTACATACGGAACCATTGTGTCGTTTGGTGATACCCATTCGAATCCTATATATAGTTTAGTACATGTAACATTTTATGTAGTGTCTTATATACAATGTAATCCGTATTATATATAGTTTGATACATGGACATATCAAAGGTTCAAACCTTTGCAACAAAGCAACAAAAGCCATCAAAGTATGAAGACGGTCTAACAAATGAAGAAAGTGAGGCAATAACACATTGCTACAAGAAGTTTGTTGATCTAGTTGTAATTTACCATGAAACTGCCCAAGTGCCTTGGGTTGAAAAGCCATTAGAGGTGGGAGAAGCAAGCAAAGATGCTGATGCCATGGACCTACCAGGCCAGAAGGATAAGGGAGTGAAGGATGGAGCACTAGAAACAAGTCAGAATTGATTTGGTGTTAGATTGGATGATGATGAAGATGGACATAAGGAAGCAGCCAAGGCAACAATGACTTTGATGTCATTGCTTGAAAAGACCAGAAGGATCATACAAGAAGGTTTTGATACTAAATAATTAGGGGGGAGAATGTTAGCCTCTAATATATTTAGATCAAAGTATGTTACCTTTTATGTTTAAGAAGTTTGTATTATGTTTGTAATTGGGTCGGATTATAAGTCTGTAGATTAGTTACTGGTTTGGGCCAAGGGCCAACAAACCCAATAGTTAGGATATACGGTTATTTAGTTAGTTAATTAGGTTACAATGTTTAGTGTAGGGTTGCAAAGGTTATGATGAATCGACATGTCCCTTGGAGGCAACGTTTCATCATGTATATATGGATAGATTGCTAAAACATAACAGTTAACCCATACGTTATTATATATCAGTTTATAAAGGGTTCAACCCATTTTTCTGTGTTTTCCTTTTACTGCTCCTTTCAAAGATGTTTAGACATGTTGTTGTTTGGATCATTCGATCCTGGAAACTCCCCACAAAACCTGTAAAACATTGGTACCAGAGCCGATGGTTCCAAGATTACAAGAATTGATTCAAGTTTTGATCATCAAGATCAAAAGAGGGAGAAGACACCAAGGAAAACACGTTGGAAACGGAAGAGACTCGGTTACAAATGAAAGACCATTGCAAAATTACAAGGCCTGACAGATGGTGAAAAGAGAGCAATAACAAATTGCTATAGGAAGTTCATTAATTTAATAGTGATATGCCATGAAACTGCTTGAAACTAGCAATGTTGTAGCAGCCAAGGACCCATCAGGCCAGAAGGATAAGACAGTGAAGGATGGAGCACATGAAGCAGGGATGAACAAAGAGAACAACTATGGAGTCAGGATTAGAAGGCAATGCGAAAAGAAAAAAAACAATTCGTTTTTGAAAAGAACACCGAAGAGACTTCAAAGTATTTTGTGGAAAGGAACTTCGAATTCAAGACAAATGAAACAACGAAAACATTATTCGAATGTTTGGAAGGAAACCGAGAACAAGAAGTTTTTGAGCACGGTTTGAGAAAGAGGAATTCAAGTCGACACAAAAGGAGATACCAACGTGAGGAGCAAGACTTAAACAATTAGGGGGGAAAATGTTAGACCTTATAATTGTATAAGTCTTGAAAGCCAAATGGCTGTTTATGTTAGTTAGATAGTTAGTAACCGAATAGCGGTTAATGGTAGTTATAGTAGTTAAATTAGTTATAAACGGTTATATGGCAGTTAATGGCGGTTACATACGGAACCATTGTGTCGTTTGGTGATACCCATTCGAATCCTATATATAGTTTAGTACATGTAACATTTTATGTAGTGTCTTATATACAATGTAATCCGTATTATGTTGTTTAATATAGAATCAAGTTCTTGTCAATTGATGAGACGAAAAGTGTTACGCTTTTAGGGGGTCATTTAAGCCCTAATTCGTATAAATGTGATCAAATATTGTCCTAAATCGTGTACTTTTGAGAGGAATTCTGGAAAACATGCATATTCGGACGTTTTTGGAGCATAAAAGTGAAGAAAACGACAAAGTCTCAAAAAATGAAGATTTACAACCTGACGGCGTCAGAAGTCACAAGGTGACGCCGTCAGAAAGTCTTGACAAAAGAGTGGAATCCAATTTTCAAATGACGGGCCAGAGGAAATTTGGGATTTAACACCTGACGCCGTCAGGTGTTATGAAATATAGGCCGTCAGGTTATATTTTAAAGAGTGACGGCCCAGAAGGTTTTATAAGGTGACGGCGTCAGAAATGGATCTAGGCCATCCGAGAAACCTAATGGCGGCGAGCTGACGGCGTCAGCCCTTATAACCTGACGCCGTCAGAGTGTAAAATCTATATATAGTTTTCTAATTTTCATTCATTAGTGTGGAACTGTGTGGAGAACTTTTAGGGCATACCCTAAAGACGAATTTTCTGTACTTTTTAGGGTTTCCAACCCTTGGAACCCTCATGCTTAATTAAAGATAAGTCTTCACTTTAATTCAATCAATATGTCTATGTGTTGGTTGATTATCTCTTTTGCTTGTCTTTTAATTAACATGTGTAGCTAAATTCTCTAGTGTTTGCTTAGATCTAATGAAACCTAACTATTAATTATTGGTTAATTGGTGTGTGTTGTTGTTTGTTGGGATGATTGTTCCATCAATGTTAGGCTCAAGAAAACTGGCCAACCTCCTTTATGGTAACGTGCTTGAACGTCTTGGGAAACATGTAGCCAAGGCATACTAGGCTATTAAGGTAGTATTTAACGCATGAGCCACTGTTTACAACCCCTATGGTTGTGCCGTGCATGGCATAGGGCGAGATAAGAGCTCATAGAATTGGAGAGATATGTATGCCACTCCATGAGTTATTAGGAATACACCCTTCATCCACACAAGTAACATACATATCAATTAACCGGTAAAAGATAGTTAGGGAGTAATGAAATCTAAGTAAACACAACTTTCTCCATATTGTTTTCACAACCACAATAGTTTAGATATTTATTTTATTTTAATTTGCATAAGTAGTAAACTTGGGTTAGTTGACTAGCAACTAATTCCGCCCTTCTTCCAAAACCGAGATTTTACTTGCTTTCCATAAAACATAAAAATACAAAAAGAATCTTCCTTCCACCCTTAGACCTATTAGAGTAGTTTTTCTATCCTAACGAACACTATTCCCTGTGAGAGAACGATCAATCCCCCGTACTTACCACTATCCTATACTACATCGGTCAGGTACACTGCCTGGTGGGGTTGTAAGCCTCTTGAGATCCCTCGAGAGGTAAAACCTGTTGTAAGGTCACAAAACCACGCATCAAGTTTTTGGCGCCGCTGCCGGGGAATAGTTATTGTTTAGGTAGAATTTTTATTTTTTTAGGTCTACTCACTAGATTCCTTTCTAGTGAGATTTTTATTTTATTTTTCTAGGATTTCTTTAGTCTATCTTTTTTCTTCGTGTTTTTGTTCGTAACCATTACCATCCGCCATCATGGAAGGTGGTAACATCCTTGATCCCAACAACCCACTTCAACCAAACCACCCACCACAACCAAACCAACCTCCTAGACCCCGTACCTTAGGAGAGTATTCCCGACCTAGCCACCTTGGCTATCGCAACACCATTGAGCTCACTCAAGGAGCCAATGTCACTCCCTTGCGATCCGACACCATCCGGTTGGTGCAAAGCGGATGCGCATTCCATGGACTTCGTTCCGAAGATCCAAATCAACATCTCAAGGATTTCCTCAAAATCGTAGATTCCATAGACCTTGATGTTGCCACTCGAGAGACGACCCGATTGCGTCTCTTCCAATTCTCTCTACGGGACCAAGCTAGTCAATGGCTTGAGCGACTTCCCGCAGGATCCATCACCTCTTGGGACGATCTCACAACTCGTTTCCTTGCTCAATTTTTCCCACCGGGGAGAACTACCAAGCTAAGGAATGATATCTTGGCGTTCCAACAACGCCAAGGCGAAACCCTCTACGAGGCATGGACTCGATTCAAGGACTTACTCCAAAAAGTCCCTCATCATGGCATAGACCTTTGGCTCCAAGTCCAAATCTTCTATGACCACATCAATCTCCACACGAGGCAAACCATTGACCAAGCGGCCGGTGGCAAGCTACGTGATCTAAGTGCGGAACAATCATGGGATCTCCTAGAAGATCTTGCTCTATATGACAACGAAAGTTGGAATGATCCCCGTGATTTGAATAAAACGGTCAAGGCAATATCTTTGCCTTCGAATAATTCAAGCACTTCCGACCGTAGGATCATAGAACTTGAAGACCAAGTCAAGTTTCTCATGAAATCCTACGAAGCTCCTAAACCTTCAAGCCAAGTGAACAAAATCACTTCTTCGTGCGAATTATGTAGTGGTCCCCACGACACTCGTGATTGCATGGAACTCCCCGAACAAGCTTTTGCGGACTACGCATCCACGCGTACCGACGGAGCGGGAGATAAGTGGTACACTTTCAAACCCGAGCCAAACCCTTACGGAGATTCATACAACCCCTCATGGAAAAATCACCCCAACCTTAGGTGGAAGTCAAACCAAAACGCACCCCAAAACAATTCTTCCAACCCACCTAACCGGTTTCAACCCAACGGTAATTCCTCAAACCGTACCTTCAACAACAATCCTTCCAACAACTATGGTAGTACCAACAACTTTGAAGGATTGATGTCCAATTTTATGGCATCTCAAGAAGTTCGCATAGCTAAATTCTCATCCGAATTCAATCAACAACAAGTAGAGATGACCAATAAAATTGACAACTTGTTGAAAGCCCTCAACAACCAAGTGCTATCACCCCCACAAAAGGATGCTAGAAACACCAATAGCGAACCACAAATCAAGGACCCCTCTTCATCCAAACATGTCCACTTCGTCAACGTTGGGACCATTAGACCAATTGATAGGAGTGAGAATGATAGTGAATCAAAGGATGAGAGTAAGGAATTAGAGGATGATAGGAAGACTAAGTGTTGGGAATTATACTAATGAGTTGATATTGACAAAATATGAAAGATGGAGGAAACTTGTGAAGACAAAGATGAAGGACTAAAGATGACAAAGAATGAAACTACATATGCAGGAAAAAGATTACTACGGATCTTTTTATTATTTAGAAATATTCTTTGTAACCCTAGTATCTCTATTATATAAAGAGATACAGGGAATTGGTTTTATTGTACGTAAAAGAAGATGTAAACCAGTAAAGGTGTGTGTGTGTAAACCTATGTGTGGTCTTTGTGTTAGACGCCTAGAGTTTGTATAAGCCTCAAGGATCTTGGATCCCTGTTAGAGTGTAACCATGCTATACTTGATCACATAGCATTGGGGCTTATTGTATTGTTAGAGTAGAGATGATGGCGAAGCCTTATAGCAATAACAATGATGTTTTGTTTAATTCCGCTGCGTATACCTTTGTTATTGTTATTCCTAGATAAAGACCTAACAAGTCTGAGCATAAACGATTCTTAACAAGTGGCATCAGAGACCAGGTTGCTCGTGATCTAGGATCTATAAGGTTTTTCAAAGAAAAGAAGAAAATTCGAATTTGGTTACAATTTTCGTAACTTTCTGCAGTGCAGTTTTCAATCCGCGATAGCTCCTTCATTAACCGTTGGATTGTAACGAAATTTTTACTGGAGCTTCTCTATATATCATTGAAGATGTCCACCGGAGGGATCTTCGATCTGAGCTTTCAACTGAAAGTTCTGGTGTGTCGAAAACTGCTGCAGAGACATATTTGTATGTCGAATTTTTGGCGTTTCTATGTTCTTAATTCTGGTTTATTTGCATTAATTCGTTCTGGAAGTTAGTTATAAGTTGATTGGTGTCTTTAATTCATGGAAAGAAGCAGATTTGGATAGATTTATGATTGGTGTTTTGGGTTTCAGAAGTTATATGTGGCAATTAGGGTTTTCTATAGCGTGGTTTTGTTAACCATGGTTGCTGCTATTCATGCTTAAAATATCTTGCATACTGAAAACCCTAGACATATTAGAAACCCTTGAAACATCTCTCTCTCACTTCCCAACACCAGAGAATATCGATTGTGAGTTAAAAAGAAAAAGAGTAAACATACGCATATGAACAGACATGTTACTGACCAAACGTTTTTGAAAGTGAGGTTACTGAAGCAAATAAGTAAGGCTACAAGGAGAACATGCCTAAGGTTACTTGTTACTGTTTCCATTGATGTGCGTACTAAAGTTTCTGTAACAAGTGAGGGTACTGGCAAACAAGTAAGGTTCCAGGTCTTACTTCATACTTTAATTCGCTTGGAAGTAACTTATTCAAAGTGGACTGAGCTTACTGATGTTTAATGGTTTCCACTGCTAGCTTCACGTTACCACTGCTAGTAGTAAATGTTACCACTGCTGCACTTTATCGTTTCCACTGCTCGTATCAACTTTCCACTGCTAAGCTTATTTTTCCACTGCTTGTTATGTCTGTTGTTCATTGCATAGATGTACAAGAGTTAAATTTAGGTGTGATGGTAGACGACAAAGGTATGTTGAAGGTAGCATATTGAAACCCTCGTACTAATTAATAAGTGGATTGGTGAAAGTGTGATGCATACTATTGTTGATCATAAGGCACATGGGACGGTGGTTATTTAATAACCTAGTACTAATTATGATCATAGGTCAGTGGTATTATGTCACATAACTGGGATTTATTGATAGGGTTTTTCACATGGGTCGGTGGTCATGCATGAATAATATAGTCTTGTTTACTGTGTTGTTTTTGAGAAGTTGAAATTCGATATCCTTGTACACCTAAAAGTGCTATTGTTGTCGTTTATTGCATGTGCTATAAAGATTGGAATTCGATTATTATGTTAAGGGATCAAGTGGTCGAAGTATATGATGAATTATTCTACCAAGTTACGAAGGCCGAGCTGTTAATGAGAAAACTGATTGGTCAGTGATATCACTTTTCATATATTTGCTTTCAATCAAATGTGGGTTTACAAGAGAATGAAAAGAGTTTTTGTTTGAAGAATGGAGCTATTGATCAGTTAATTCTGCTACTTCTCGTTTTCAATTAGTCCTGCTTGTTAATGAAAGGTTAATGGTGTTACACACACTGACGTTGGTTTGGTTTTATTGGTGACCATGAATTACAAACGTGAGGGGAAGACGTTTGGTTTTTGATTTGGATAGGTTGGTTCCTTCACACACACGGGGAAGACACACACAAGAGATTTTTGGATTTGGTTTCGGTTCTTAAAACATTCAAAGGCTCGTTCTTATTTATTCTTATTGATGACGAAGATTATTTATTGCTTCTTTGACGATGAAGTAGAATTTTTCGGGATTGTGTTCTTATTATATCTACGAATTGACAAACACTTGAAGGAGTTACGTTATTGTGCTCAATGATTATTGTCAAGAGATTGAGGTCTCCTTATACATCGTTTTGGGTATACGTTCAAAGTTATTTTTAAGACATGAGTTTGGGTTATTCTACTTCAGCATCAAATTAGTAATGGTTAGTTTTCTTCATCATTACATACAGCCTACAGAATTGAAGATTCAACAAATGGTTACCATATGGGTTTCAGGGGAAGCTTAATGTTTAAATGTTTAACCATTTATGTGCTACATCAAGGTGAAGGTTTTCGTGATTATTCGTTGGTATTCTTACTGAAGATTTGGGATTTTTATGTCTTGAGTTCATTTAATAAGTAAGCGTTTTGGTGTTCTTAATGGTGGGTAATTGAAGACATTAAAGGACTAAATTGGATGTATGGTACTGGTTGGTGATTGTGAATATCAAGGTTGCTTACATTTGTCCCCTATTTGATGATGACAAAAAGGGGAAGAATATTTACATTGAAGATTGCAGCTTGAAGATCATTGATGATATGCATGATTTAAGGGGAAGACGACATCTTTCATACACTTGGTTTTGTCATATCAACTAGGGGAAGATTGTTGGGAATTATACTAATGAGTTGATATTGACAAAATATGAAAGATGGAGGAAACTTGTGAAGACAAAGATGAAGGACTAAAGATGACAAAGAATGAAACTACATATGCAGGAAAAAGATTACTACGGATCTTTTTATTATTTAGAAATATTCTTTGTAACCCTAGTATCTCTATTATATAAAGAGATACAGGGAATTGGTTTTATTGTACGTAAAAGAAGATGTAAACCAGTAAAGGGGTGTGTGTGTGTAAACCTATGTGTGGTCTTTGTGTTAGACGCCTAGAGTTTGTATAAGCCTCAAGGATCTTGGATCCCTGTTAGAGTGTAACCGTGCTATACTTGATCACATAGCATTGGGGCTTATTGTATTGTTAGAGTAGAGATGATGGCGAAGCCTTATAGCAATAACAATGATGTTTTGTTTAATTCCGCTGCGTATACCTTTGTTATTGTTATTCCTAGATAAAGACCTAACAAGTCTGAGCATAAAAGATTCTTAACACTAAGGTTAGCAAAATAGAAAAACTAGAGGAGGAGGATTACTTCAATAGGTTACCCACTAAGGAAGAGCGAGCATATCATAAGAATCTATTCGATGACTCCGAGACCCCATACATCCTAGGTAACCCAATTTTCAGGGTGGGCGATCCATCTAATCTCAACATACCATGCAACATCGGGCATTTGCATATTTGGAAAGCGTACATTGACCCTAGATCACCCGTTAACATCATGACTAGAGCTCAATACAATTTGATAATGAAAAGTCAACTAAGGTATAGAGTGTTTCCCGATAAGGGATGGATTAGTAACTTCACGGGAAGAGTTAAAGGATTACCGGTTTATTTAGGAAACTTTACCTATGTCACCGACTTTGTGATTGTAGAAGATATCCGCCGAATAATTGATGCAAGTGTGACCCAAGTAGTCTTAGGCAAACCATTTATCGAGGTCTCTAGAATGACTCATGAACCTTCCTTAGGGATAGTCACATTTAAGGATGAGACCGATGAGATGAACTACCAAATGCCGTATAAGATTGAGCAATACAACACTTGTCAAACGTTGAGAAGGAGCTCAAACAAGCGGTCTACTATAAGAATGATGAGGATAGACGTAGGGGAGTAGACTATGTCATGAAAAGGATTTTCGGTTTCTATAAGGATTGTTTGAACTTAGGGCCCGAATACAAAACCGGAAAAGATGATGACTTAGGAACCGAGACCAACGACGAAGACACGTAACGTACGGTGACTTTGAGTCTAGCTACAAGACTCGTTAATAAAGAAAAGCGCTTCTTGGGAGGCAACCCATGTTTTGTGTGTTTATTTGATTTTATTTGTTTCCGTATGTAAGTTATATTTCTTGATTATTGATTCATGCTTCAAACTAAATTGTGAAAATGCTTTATTTTGTTTTTAACTTCGTCTTAACTACATATAAAGGTATTTTGCAAAAGCTAAGTGTAAGGGAAATCTAAATCGGTTTATATAGAACGAATGAACATGAATCATAACAATGAAATTAGCATACATATTAGTACTTGTTTGAGTCAAATGCTTGTATCGAGTCATAATGAATTTTTGCAGGAATTCCAGGAAGTAAGATCTAGTTTTTCCAGAATTTTTCCCGGAAGCTTAACATGAGAATTCTGTCAGAACTTTCTGACGGCGTCAGGGTTAACACCTGACGGCGTCAGGTTATAATTTTCTGCAATTTTTGAAAGTTTTGTATTTTTCCGGAAACCTAAAAAGTTTTGTCAATTCTTTAACTTATAATCTCCAGGAATTCTGCAAAATATTCATTCCACAAGCATTATATCTTATTATGTAGATTTTACCGCCGATTTTACGCGAGGTTGGCCTTTATCTTTTTCAGGTTAACAGGTTATTTTGGACAAGAAGACGTTTATTATTTTGGAAGGGAAGCTTTGAACGTTCGTCTATCTTGGAAGAAGATCTAACCATGTTACATCACTATCCACAACAAACGATTCAGGGGAGTATTTGATTTCATTCTTTCATCTTATTTACTTTTACGTCTTTTATTTGAACATTGGGGACAATGTTCGGTTTAAGTGTAAGGGGGGTAAATGAAAGCACCGTTGAGAATATACTTACGCTTGATGTTTTGCTTTGTTTGATAGTAAATTTGTAATAAAACCAAGAGAAATATTTGTTAGGGCAATTTTAGCGCCAATTTAAAATTTTTTACAACATTTAGAAGTGAAACCTTGATCTTAATGAGCGTCTCATGGATAGGAAATTGTATGACTAGCACAAAACCGTACCACTAAAAAATTTTCCACCCCAAATATGTGAGGTTCGCCCCTAGAATTGGTAGGAAAAGCATCCATCTTTGGTGCTATGATGTGAGTACCGGTAGTATTTAGATTCTAGAACTTGCGTTAGGACCATCTCAAATCCACAAGTGAGACTACATTCGTGTAGTTAAGATTTACTACATGATAAGAGGCATTAGGATTAACCCATTGTTTTACACCCGTATATTTGTTATAATTACATTGACTTCATTGGTCAAGTAATTCTCCCACACCCTTTGCGTTGTATCCATTTTTGGTACACGATACCCCTAGTACACCCCTCCGAGCCTATCCTTTCGTTTCGACCTTTGAGCATCTTACTCAAAGTGAGAATTTGTTTACACCCCACTAAATGTACACCCAAATCGCCTTAGCCTACCTTGTATGCACCCACCTTTGGTGCATTATTGTGAAAACATTTGTTAAACCCTTAGTTAATTATCCGGTCAATTACATGGTTGCTAAGTTAAGTCATATCCTTGTACATATTGTTTTGGGACGATTGGGACTCATGGGTAAAGTACTAGTGTAATGAAGTAATGGGGAAGAACAACATTATTACCCCCATACGTACTAAATATTTAAAAAAAGTACTCCAAGTTTTTCGATTATCATAATTCGAGTCATTAGAATAGTGATTGTAAAGTTATGTAAAGATTCAAGTGTAAGGGGAATGCAAATCCCCTATGATGTATTATTTTGGATGGTAGGGCAAGAGTGTATGAAAAAAATATATATATATATATATATATATATATATATATATATATATATATATATATATATATATATATATATTATCAAAAATTTAAGAAAAATACAAAAAAAAAATATGAAAAAAAAGAAAGAAGAAAAAACATACGGACTACCATCCCGTTTCCTTTTATGTTCCTTTTTAGTTTTTGTTATTTCATTTTTAGACTAAGATTGAGTCGAGTCTTGACTTAAGCAACGATGTAGAGTGCATGTATTTGATCATGATAATTAGCTTGCCACCACTAAATACCCCTTATTCCAACCAAACCGTGTTATCATATCCCTACACCTTAAGTTACAACCCTTTATAAAGCCCTCTTTGATAGTTTATTTTAGGTGCTTACGCCCAGTGGAGGAGTAATTGATCCTTTTCCAAGCCTATTGTAATCTATTTGCTATGACAGGTAGTGAGTGTTATTTTCCATTTCCATTTATGAGATATAAACTTTATGACATTTGAGAGATGTGAGAATCCAAACACTATTTGTGAGGTGCTAGTGTATGATTTCCGTGCTTGTTATGATTAGGGTCTAATAACTATTTGTTGTAATTACTTTTATATTCGTGTTAAATGACCCCTAACTTATATTTTAATTGGAATAAAAGCTCATTTGCTTGAGGACAAGCAAATCCCAAGTGTAAGGGTATTTGATGAGACGAAAAGTGTTACGCTTTTAGGGGGTCATTTAAGCCCTAATTCGTATAAAGGTGATCAAACATTGCCCTAAATCGTTCCTTTTGTCATTTTAAGTACTTTTGAGAGGAATTCTGGAAAACATGCATATTCGGACGTTTTTGGAGCATAAAAGTGAAGAAAACGACAAAGTCTCAAAAGATGAATATTTACAACCTGACGGCGTCAGAAGTCACAAGGTGACGCCGTCAGAAAGTCTTGACAAAAGAGTGGAATCCAATTTTCAAATGACGGGCCAGAGGAAATTTGGGATTTAACACCTGACGCCGTCAGGTGTTATGAAATATAGGCCGTCAGGTTATATTTTAAAGAGTGACGGCCCAGAAGGTTTTATAAGGTGACGGCGTCAGAAGTGGATCTAGGCCATCCGAGAAACCTAATGGCGGCGAGCTGACGGCGTCAGCCCTTATAACCTGACGCCGTCAGAGTGTAAAATCTATATATAGTTTTCTAATTTTCATTCATTAGTGTGGAACTTTGTGGAGAACTTTTAGGGCAAACCCTAAAGACGAATTTTCTGTACTTTTTAGGGTTTCCAACCCTTGGAACCCTCATGCTTAATTAAAGATAAGTCTTCACTTTAATTCAATCAATATGTCTATGTGTTGGTTGATTATCTCTTTTGCTTGTCTTTTAATTAACATGTGTAGCTAAATTCTCTAGTGTTTGCTTAGATCTAATGAAACCTAACTATTAATTATTGGTTGATTGGTGTGTGTTGTTGTTTGTTGGGATGATTGTTCCATCAATGTTAGGCTCAAGAAAACTGGCCAACCTCCTTTATGGTAACGTGCTTGAACGTCTTGGGAAACATGTAGCCAAGGCATACTAGGCTATTAAGGTAGTATTTAACGCATGAGCCACTGTTTACAACCCCTATGGTTGTGCCGTGCATGGCATAGGGCGAGATAAGAGCTCATAGAATTGGAGAGATATGTATGCCACTCCATGAGTTATTAGGAATACACCCTTCATCCACACAAGTAACACACATATCAATTAACCGGTAAAAGATAGTTAGGGAGTAATGAAATCTAAGTAAACACAATTTTCTCCATATTGTTTTCACAACCACAATAGTTTAGATATTTATTTTATTTTAATTTGCATAAGTAGTAAACTTGGGTTAGTTGACTAGCAACTAATTCCGCCCTTCCTCTAAAAACCGAGATTTTACTTGCTTTCAAAAAAATATAAAAATACAAAAAGAATCTTCCTTCCACCCTTAGACCTATTAGAGTAGCTTTTCTATCCTAACGAACACTATTCCCTGTGAGAGAACGATCAATCCCCCGTACTTACCACTATCCTATACTACATCGGTCAGGTACACTGCCTGGTGGGGTTGTAAGCCTCTTGAGATCCCTCGAGAGGTAAAACCTGTTGTAAGGTTACAAAACCACGCATCATCAATCTTATTTGTATTTCGATCCTGGAATCATGTTACAAAACCTGTAAAACAACTCACAAGTTGAGACGCTACTTTCCACAACATGTCATTCCTTGACACGGACCAGTGTCTCGGTAGCATGATCCTTCACATTATGAGCTGTTTTAGTTGGACTATTCGGTTCATATGATGGTAGCAATAACCAATAAAAAAACCAAAATAATACCTTGGTTTTTGTTCAAATCAATCCAAAAAACCAAGAAACCAAACCAAATAGCCCAAACCAAATGATACAATTGGAAAATTCAGTTATGTCGAAACATCCAACTATCGTGTTACATTCATCCTGTCCAAACCAGCAGTTTAAACATCCAAATTCAACATGTACATTCTCGTCGGTACCTAAACCAATAGTGGAAATACTTCCTTCTTGTGTTATAGTACTATTATCTAAGTGTAAATCACCAGTGTCAAAATCTATAGTGGGTGCAGAATGTGGTAGTTGACCACTTTGGCTACTATCACCATCATAGGATGCGTCTGCTTCATTTTCTGAATCGTAAAGCACATCTAAAGGTCTCACATTAAAAGTCTGATGAAAGCCAGCATTTTCAAAAGGGAAGTCCGTTCTGAGTTTCAACTGGTCGCATGGGAAACAATGGTTACCAAAATATAATAATAAAACAAGAAAAGAAAAGAAAAAGATGCAATCTATAATTTGGATCTCTCCCAAATTCATTTTTGGATGATGACGTATAGTCTATATTCGGGTCACGAGCCCGAATATTAGACGTCACTAACATTTAAGCCCACCACGTGCGGGCTACTATAATAACAGTTTGGGCTCACGAAGGCCCAAGCATAAAGTTATTTATGGATTTGGTATGTGATATCTCCCATTAAGGAGATATATATCAAATATCCGATTGTCCGCCGAAGAGTGAGGAACACGAAACTGATAAGGTTTCGTGTGTGTATATATATAGGGCATCATAGCTCTCGTCAAAGGTACGACTTACAACCCTAACTCTTCAATATAACCCTAAAACCGATTACTTACTCTCACGCCGGAGGATAATCGTGGGGGACAATCCCACGATAAGCCTAACGGTGTTTGTTTGCTTTCTTAGTGCGCAGGTCTCAAGCATTAAGATCTAATTGGTACGAGAACAGGAACCCAAACAAGGAACGCCCAACTTTTGTATCAACAAGTGGCGCCATCCGTGGGACCCTACACTAAGAACTAGAATGACGAAACACAATAACTCAGGCCAGCGGACTCCGCAGTTGAAAAAAACACGTGGTGACCCCACGAGGAAGAACCACCAAGATTCAACCTCTAGGCAGGCCTCTGGGACAACCAGCATGCCTGGTCATCAACCATCGGGCCCAACCCTAATTCTCCCAACGGTAGAATTGCCCGCAGGGACCACCCAGACCACTACGGTGGTCCCAAGCACTGAAGAACTTCAGCGCACTCTCTTCAATACCCCCCATCAAACGGCACCCAACGTGGACAACACTGTGCCGCCAGGTGCGCCTAACCGGGATAGGGGGCTTAATACGGAAGCAGAAATCGTTGCGCTGGAGGAGGATACTCCAGAGTTAACGCTAAGTAATTTTGTATCTCAAAATTAAGAAACCTTAACTAACCTCATGCAAGAGGAGGCAAGAAGAAGGTCAAGTCAGAGCCTACAAGCTCGACTTAATTTTAACGAAACATCCCCATCGCGCTACCAGGAGCGCGAATACAATGAGAGGCGTACCAATGTCCACGCTAGACTTGGTACAACATCCGATTCACAATACTCGGAGGATTATGAAGACAATGAGAGGCGTACCAGTGTCCACGCTAGACTTGGTAATCGCAGAATCCAAGATAGACTTGGACAGCAACGCTCACCGAGCGAGAGCTCTTCAAGGTCTGGAAGCAGAAGAGTTCATGATAGACGGGGGAGACAAATTTCCCCAAGCGAAAGCCCCTCAAGCTCGGACTCTGAGGAAAAACGGCGCAAGCGCCGCAAAAGGGACGGCTCTTCCTCAATTGACTCCTCGGACAACGAGGACAAAGAGACAGGACACTGGAAGTCCAGAGGAAGACATCGCGAGGAAGAAGACGAAGATATATCTCTTCCTTGGCGTCGCCAAAAGATTGATGCATTCACACGGCGCATCAGCGATTATTCGGATCACAAGAAAAGGCGCATGCCCGCCAATGTTAAAACATATGATGGAACGGGTGATCCTGATGACCACCTAAAAATTTTCGAATCCGCAGCTACTATCGAAAATTGGCCACAACCTGTGTGGTGCCATATGTTCAACTCCACATTAGTGGGGAATGCGCGAACCTGGTTTAGCAAGCTTCCACGAAGAAGCATAAACGGGTTTGAAGAGTTGCGAAAAGCATTCCGCTTGAATTTCACTCAGAGAAAGAAGTGCGCCAAAAACCCTGTGGAATTGGCCAGAGTAAAACAGCGCCAAGGGGAATCAACGAGTGCTTACATGGAGCGCTTTAAGGATGAATGTATACACGTCAAGGCGTGTCCTGAAGTACTAAAAATTTCAGGGTTCATGAATGGGATTAATAACCTAGAGCTCATTAGGAAATTAAATGATAAGGTTCCCCAAACCTTTGATGAACTAATGAAGCGCACAAGGTCCTTCGTCCAAGGTGAAGCTGCTGCCGCAGATAGCAAAAAAGGATACTCGAATTACAGACCGCAAGAACAGTCAAGGAAACAATCCAATGACCAGAGCGGCAATCGTAGTAAGAACTATCGCAATGATGGAGGCACACGGGGAAACGACTACCCCGTTGATAAAAACTCCAAGAGAGATATTTGCAACAGAAGGCGCAAACTTCCTTAAACCCCCACCAATGCGCACCCCAGAAGGAAAGCGCATAGGGAATGGATATTGTGAATATCACGGACAGAAGGGCCACACCACAAACGAGTGCGTCCAATTGCGCCAACTAACTGAAAAATTAGTGAAAGAGGGCAGGATGGGTCACTTAGTTAAGAACATCAAAGATGGGAAAGACAGAAAAAAGACCGTGGATAAAAAGGAAGCACCTAAAGATAAAGCTGACACAATCTACATGATACAATCATGGCAGCGCAAGGTCAAGCGAAAAATCAATCAAAGATTTTCTTCCGGTAATGAAATCTCTTTTCCCACTTTGACTGCGGACAACGCAGTGGCGGAACCACTCACCATCGAAATAAACGCGGGGGGTCACGATACCCACCGAATGTACGTTGATGGGGGCCATCCGCGGATATAAGGTACGAACATTGTTTCAAGAGGTTACGACCTGAGATACGAAGTCAGCTAGTCCCCGCCGCGACGTCATTAACGGGCTTTACAGGAGAAAAGATATGGCCAGTGGGACAATTACGGCTGCTAGTTATGGTCGGTAATAAGGAGCACTCGGCAAAAGCTTGGATTAACTTCATGGTGATTAGGTCTCCCTCGCCATACAACGGCATCATTGGAAGATCGAGAATATCAGTCATACGCGCAGTACCATCCACAGCACATGGGATGCTCAAATTCCCAGTAGAAGGTGGCATTCTCACCCTCTACAATAACGCTGTGCCACCCGCAGAATGTAACACGGTTACATGCGAAACGACACACACTCCGGAACATAGCGCAGCCAAGACACCAAACATAAAAGTAGCAATCCACCTTGATTACCCTGAAGAACAGGTATCGCTTGGGGGCTCACTGTCTGATAAGGGCAAAGCAGCCATGTGCGCACTCCTACAAAAGAATCTGGACGTCTTCGCATGGGAACCAAAGCACATGACTGGTGTGTCGCGATCAATCTCGGAACACAAGCTGCAAATCTGACAAGGATATCCACCAGTAAGGCAGAAAAAGCGCGGCCAAGCTCCAGAGCGTGCCAAAGCCATCTTGGAAGATGTGCATAAGCTAGTGGACGCGGGCATCATGCGAGAAGTCTACTACCATGACTGGCTTTCTAATCCAGGGATGGTTAAGAAGAGCGACGGTAGTTGGCGGATGTGCGTAGACTTCACCGATCTAAACAAAGCATGTCCACAGGACTGCTACCCATTGCCAGAGATAGACTGGAAGGTAGAATCCTTATGTGGATATCCTTTTAAGTGTTTCTTGGACGCATATAAAGGGTACCACCAAATCCAAATGGCTAAAGAAGATGAGGAAAAAACAGCCTTCAACACAAGCCAAGGTGTCTACTGCTATACGAAGATGCCTTTTGGATTAAAGAATGCGGGCGCCACCTACCAGCGCTTGGTAGATAATGCATTTGAAAATCAAGTGGGCCACAACTTAGAAGTTTATGTGGATGATCTGGTCATTAAAAGCCATACTGAAGATGAAGTAGTGCGCGACATTGAAGAAACATTCGGAACACTATGAAAGATCAACATGAAATTAAATCCTAAGAAGTGCACTTTTGGCGCTACAGAAGGCATGTTCTTGGGTTACTTGATAGAACCAGATGACATTAAACCATGCCCAGAAAAAACAAAGGCAGTCATCCAACTTCCTTCACCACGCACATTGAAAGAAGTCCAATCTCTAAATGGGAAACTAGCTGGATTAAACAGATTCCTATCCAAGTCAGTGGATAAATCACTCCCACTCTTTAAAACACTCAAGAAGTGTACAAAAAAGGAAGATTTTCGTTGGACTACAGAAGCGGAAGAGGCCTTTCAACAGCTTAAGCAAACCATAGCAGCGCTTCCCAAGTTAGTCGCACCCCGACCAGGGGAGGAGTTGATAATGTACTTATCCGCAACTCATGGGGCAGTAAGCGCAGTGCTATTGACAGATAGGAATTCGATGCAAACACCAGTATACTTCGTAAGCAAAGCGCTTAAGAAGGCGGAGATTAACTATAGTCCAATTGAAAAGTTGGTCCTGGCACTAGTGTTTGCAGCCAAAAGATTGCGCAGATACTTCCAAGCGCACCCCATAGTGGTGATCACAGATCAACCTATCAAACAAGTCATCTCCAAGCCTGACGCATCTGAGCGATTGCAGAAGTGGAGTGTATTGCTAGGTGAGCATAACATCTCCTATAGACCACGCACTGCAGTCAAGGGGCAGATACTTGTAGACTTCATCATCGAAAAGCCAGACACCGATGATATACCTTCACACCCCAAGGTGGAACTACAAGAACCATGGATTCTATTCACGGACGGATCCTCATGTGTAGATGGTTCAGGCGCAGGCCTTATCCTCACCAACCCAGAGGGAATGGAATTCACATACGCCCTACGCTTTGAATTTACTGCCACGAACAACGAGGCAGAATATGAAGCCCTAATCGCTGGACTACGCATCACAACGCGAATGGGTGTACGCAACCTAGAGGCAAACGTAGACTCCCGATTAGTAGCCAACCAGGTGTCAGGCGAATACGAGGCTAAAGAAGACAACATGATCCAATACCTTGAAAAAGCAAAGTCCTTAATCCAAGGTTTTGACAGGTTTACGATCAAACAAGTCCCTAGAGGGGAAAACAAGAAAGCAGATGCGCTAAGCAAAATCGCATCTACGAGTTTTGCTCACCTGTCAAACCAAGTACTGGTAGATATCCTAAAAGATAAATCCATCTCGGAGATGGAAATATCTACGGTGATAGAAGAAGAAGGCCCTTAGTAAAGCGATTCGTATGGGAAAACATAGTATGCCGCGTTGGATTGCCCGGAGAAATCATATCAGACAACGGAAAACAATTCCGTGACAACCCGTTCAAAGATTGGTGTGAGCAACTAAATATCACACAACAATTCGCGTCAGTAACGCACCCACAAACCAACGGTCTGGTTGAACGCGCGAATCACAGTCTAGGTGAAGGAATCAAAGCACGTCTGGACAGACACAAAGGAAGATGGGTGGAAGAACTTTCGCATGTTTTATGGGCGCACTGCACAACCATCAAAGTTAGCAACGGAGACACCCCCTTTTCCCTTGTCTATGGGACAGAAGCTGTCATACCGGCCGAAATCGGGATGCCAACCATTCGCACAACGGAAGTTAACATTACCACAAATGATGATGAGCGGCGCATAGACTTAGATCTATTGGAAGAAAGGCGTGAACGCGCAGCGATACGGGAAGAAAAAGCCAAGTCAAGAATGAAAGGATACTATGACGCCAAAGTACGAAGTACTTCATTCAGACCAGGCGATTTCGTATACCGCGAAAACGACTCAAGCCACGCAGAAGATACTGGAAAGCTAGGACCAAAGTGGGAAGGACCTTAAGAGCTCGTTGAAGCACTTGGAAAAGGCGCGTACAAACTGCGTGATAAGGATGGCCATGAGCTACAACGCACGTGGAACATTCGCAATCTCAAAAGATGCTATCTTTAGGAAAGGCTACGGCCCCGCACATGGATACCTATGCACTTTAGTATGTGCCCCAATAAAGATCCATGTATTTCTACTTTTTTTATTTATCTAGATAAGTACTTTCTCTTCTTTATAAAAACTTGCAAGTAATAATTCAAATTCGCGGTTTCTAGCTAACTCCACGACACATTTTCTTTACATTGTTATCTAAATATTATTTATGTTTCAATGTGTTGGTTACATTACCTTTAGCCTACATGGCGTACATGCACTTATTAATACCCACGCTGGTAAAAGGATGAGTTAACCTACTAAACAACTCGTTGAGTAAGAGGGTTGCAAACCCATCAACATCGGATCACGCATCCTTGTTAAACACCTCACGCTCAAGACGTTGGCGTAAGTTACTTGCGCATCCCACGATGGATGCGCAACATTGCACACAGTGCGTGTTTAACAATTTAGGAGCCAAGACTCTTGACTCTTTAAAATAATATTCGCAGTACGCTGCATACACTTGTCAAAATTCATATATAACTGTGATTTTTTCTAAGTTACAAATTTCATACACGAATATGATCTTTACTTCATGAACTTCATACATGATTATGATTTTCTTTTGAGCATGCTTTGGATACTTAGAAGTCTTGATGCAAAGATACGTAAGTTATGTACAAATAGCACTCAAAATGCTCACGAAGAACAACAAGTTCAAACATAATTATAAGTGCTTGGAGAACTCAAAAAGGCTAAGTGCATACAAAAAAGGTAAATGTACAAATGAACTCCTTATCATTATAAACGACGTGTTTATACATACAAATTTGTTCAAAAAACATCATACAAGCCTAAAAGCTATGTGTACGCCTCAGTTGGGTGCTGCTATCACAAAAGGCTGCATCCTTAGCATCCTCAAGCCTCTTCAGCAATTCAGCATCACTAGGAGCAACCGTTGGCACGCTAACCGGTACTCTATCGGACCTGGGGAGATGAGCCGCGCCAATGCCGCACAGGATAGCCTTCCCCTTGATGCCTTTCTTCCTGGCAAGTATGGAAGCGTGGGCATTCAAGGATAACTGCAAAGGCACCTCCTTCTCAATATTGAAAGGGTTAAGTATATCATGGGGTGGGCGAAGAGGGGTACCTGCAACTGCGAAACATCAGGCTTCAGGTAGAAGTCTGGTTGCTGGTCAGCATCGTCCATCAGATGCCTCGCTAAAGTGAGCCCCTTCATGATTACATCAATCGGGTAATCCTGGTCGCGCTCCAGCTGCGCGATCTGAGGAAGCTCAACTTGCTTCATTTCCTCCATAGCAGCGACGAGCTCATCTAGGGTGTCCAGCTTGTACCCAGGCACCTCAGCAAGTGGCACAGTCAACAACTTAGCCTCATCCAGCTTGTCTGCGGCCAATGTCTTGCCATGTGCCACGGCGCATTCCACAACTTTACCAAAGGCCCCCGTGACCTCTGGGGACTCTAAGGTGCACAGCGCAGCCAGACGGAGCCCATGGCTGATCAACCACCTACAAAAAGCAAAACAATGTTATACACTTGCAAAGATTATAAGTATAGAGGCAAATAACAATAAAGCAAAGGAATTACCTGCGCTCAGCTATTGCCGACATCAGATGCGGGTACAACTCCTCGTCGTACTCTATGCTCAGCTTACGCAGCTTCTCTTCCTGCCTCTCCAGTGCAGCCTCCACTGTCTTGCGGAACTCGTCCAGCTGGGAGAACAGACTGGCCTTATTTTGCTCTAAGTACTTTAGAGCCCACAGACATGTGGACTTGTACTGAGCAAACGCAGATCGCTCTTGGTCCAGATTCGCCCAGAGCTGCATCTTCTCGTTGACTAGCCTCTGCGCGTACGCATCCGAGCGCTCCAACTCAACCTTGGAGCTAGTCAACTCAGCTTGGGCACTGGCCAGCTGCGCCCTCAAACTAGCGATCTCCTCCTCCTTCTGTGCAGAACGGCTACTCTCCCCAGCATAGCCCGTCCTCACTTGCGCGACCAGCTCAGCCTGACGCGCAGCAACCAACTCCAACTCCCCCATCAAGTGGTCCAATGACTTGGACTCAACCCCCGTGCCCCTCTGCGAAGCCTCCACATCAAGAAAAGGACTCACAAGGGGCGACGCACTCCTAGCACGTGCGTCAGTATCCTCAGTTGGCTGCATACTGCGCGATAAATCAAATGCATCAGTAAAACATACGAATGTAGAAGAATCAAGAATGTTCTAAAGTACATGGAATTTTTTACTTACACGGGGGGAGGAGACAAGGTAACCTCTTTATCCACGTCAGTAGCGGACGCACCTTCCTCCAACGGCTTAGCAGCCTCCACACTGCGCAAACAAATAAACAGTTCAGCGATTAACCACAGTTAACAGAAACTTGCGCATAGCTAAAGGAAACTTACCCAATGCGTGCATCCACCGCTGAAGACGCACCTGCGTCAACTCCTGGGCGCAGCCTCTTGGATGAGCTCTCACCATGACCACCAGCAGACGCTCGCTTGCGCTTCAACGGCTGGCTCTCCTCTTCTTCTTCATCGGTATCAACCACGAGGATCCTCACACTATCTGAGGAATCATGGTGTGACTGCGCAGCTTTCGACGACTGCTCCTTAGGTGGGGCAACACTCTGAACCGGCGTGGCTTGTAGCGCCACGGAAGGAGAGTCCTCAGGCTCTTCAGGGGCCATCTCCATGACGCGCCCAGCGTTGGCAGCCAAGACAGGCGTCTCACCCTCTCTCAGTGGGCGCACTCCCACTGTCACTGCTCTTGGCTTCTCAAGGCGGACGACGCTAAACAAATCCATATCTGAGCAGAACAAACAAGTAAACAAGTTACATAACTTATAGAAAGAAAAGAGAGCTTACAATAACGCGACAGAAAGAACGAAGGACAAGCACCCACCTCGACCATCCTCGTCCAAGAATGTTGGAACCTCCGTCTCTGGCTGGAAGTAGTTCCGACTGATGCCCATATGCACCAGGAACTCTTCCGGGTACGACCTGACGGGGATGCGATTCCCATTGATGGTATCCGCATCGTCTGCGTTGTACCATCCGTCGAGTGGGCGCTCATCCCTTGGCAAAGACCCCTGCGTATAAAAATCAAACCCGAAGGGAAAGACCGCGTCGTCTATCCAGAAGAACTTCTCCCTGCAATTCCTCAGCGAATCTACCTTCTCCGTATAGCATTGTAGTGATCCTACACGCTCGGAGAAAGTGACCCACCCATTTAACCACGTCGTATGATAAAACGCGCGAAATAAATGGACGGTGGGGTCAATCGCCAACAAGCGACAATTCACCTCAAAATTGGTTATTTTGGCAGCGCCAATGCAATGAAGCTGGGAGATGTGGAGCTGATAATAGTTTAAAATGTCGCTCAGGAATACGAAAATGGGCACACGCTGATTCGCCCACTCGAAAAAGCGTGTGTATACCCCAACCTTCCCTACGGGGAAGTCCGCGATCGTATCATCGGGACCCGGCACCTCTGGGTGCCGCGCTAATGGAATGTAATAGTCCAAGGTGAACTGAGTGAGTTCCTACTCTGACATGTTGGCCGTACAATCACGCAATTGAAGGACCATTTTTTTTAAAAGCGCACGCGCTGATTACCTAAGTCATGGAAGATTTTTTTGGGAAAGATATTTGGAAACTTTAGCAATGGAGATAAGAAGCGTTTTTACTGTGATAATCACAGTGAAAATGAGGGGGGTGGTTATATAGTGTTCCACTCACCACAGATGTTGGACACATGTAATCCACTAACCCATATCGTGTGGCTGGAAAACGAAGCGGTACAGCCACGTGGATAGCCTCCCCATTTACCGAGGCATTTTAGGTGACTTTTTTGGACTAGGTAAATGGTACATATATTTAGGCGGTAAAAATTTGAATCTTCCCGCGCACGTATCGGGATTCATTGATGCAGATGTTAGTCTAGCATCCGCATGTTTCACCTTGCACATACTAGACTGGGGGGACATGATGACGTATAGTCTATATTCGGGTCACGAGCCTGAATATTAGACGTCACTAACACTTAAGCCCACCACGTGTGGGCTACTATGATAACAGTTTGGGCTCACGAAGGCCCAAGCATAAAGTTATTTATGGATTTGATATGTGATATCTCCTATTAAGGAGATATATATCAAATATCCGATATCGGCGGACACGCCGAAGAGTGAGGAACACGAAACTGATAAGGTTTCGTGTGTGTGTATATATAGGGCATTATAGCTCTCGTTAAAGGTACGATTTACAACCCTAACTCTTCAACACAACCCTAAAACCGATTACTTACTCTCACGCCGGAGGATAATCGTGGGAGACAATCCCACGATAAGCCTAACGGTGTTTGTTTGCTTTCTTAGTGCGCAGGTCTCAAGCATTAAGATCTAATTGGTACGAGAACAGGAACGCAAATAAGGAACGCCCAACTTTTGTATCAACATTCGGTGTCCTCCCGCTCCAACTGCGGGGGAGTGTTAGTCGTATAATGGGTATAGCCCATGAGTCGTTTGTATGGGCTACGGCCCGATAGTATCTAGGGCATTAAGTCGGTCTTATGTAATCTATTTATACATCGGCATATGATGATAATAATATACGAAACACTATTCTCCTACATATTTTTGGTATAAGTTAGATCTTAATCTTGCAAAGTTAAAGGCGACCCATATAGTAGGATGTCAATATTGGCAACATTGTTTGTAGGTCGGGTTCATGCCGAGCATGGCACATGCTATACATGAAATATTTCTGAGAAACTACAATTTATCTAGTAAATTTGGAGGTTTTCGCATTTGTTTACCATTTCTGAGAAACTGACATATCGAAATAGTCGTAACGTATAAAATTGATAAGCCCAACTTAGAGCCCATTCGTATGAAAACTAAGCTACTAAGATCAGGGGTGTTCATCGATCCAGTTGTCGGGTTATTCGGCTTATTTAGTTCAATTCATTTGGTTAAAATTTTTTATTGGGTAAAACCGAACCGAATCAAATTCAAATTGTATTAAACCCAATAAACAAAAACCCACCCGAGTAACTCGGATTACATCATTTTAATTATTTATCTACTTAATTATATATATTTTTGCACTAAAAAAATTTCAAACTTAAAAAATGTTATATTTATACTATGAAAGAGTTTTGATATTTTTTAAATATAAATATATTAAACATATATATAATGTGAATTCGGTTATCGGTTCGGTTTGTTTTCATTTTACCAAAATCATAACCAGAAACCGAATACTTAATTCGGTTTCGAAAAATTCGGTTCGATTTTCCTAGGTTCGATTTGATTTCGATTTTTGTAAGTAAAACCCGAATTCAAGCCCACTATACGTTTGTAAAGAAAGTGAAATGCATAAATATAAGAACAAAAAAAATGGAAGAAAAAAATCTATCAACACCATTAGTTGAGCTATAACAATACCTAATTTCATGAGAATGAAGTATTGAGCAGATAAATATAGACAATTATACATCTTAATCTTACTCAGGAGCAGAGACTACTCTTAAAAAGACCTGTATTGAAAAATTGTTTGCGTTTCTTATATATTTATACAACTCTAACAATATTATTATCTCTCTTTGGTCCACTGATGATAGTTGATGTTCCAAACGTGGCCAGACGGTAAGAGGTATCGCTGGCCTATGAGTATACGTCTTTCTAAACACATTAATGTAAATGAGTTTTGCTTAATTATAACCATCAATAACATGCATGCAATAACTAACATCAATGGTTCTCTATAAATTGACGTTAAATTGTAAAAGTGCACGCCTAACTTTTGTGTTTTTGACCACGCATGTGTTTGAAAAATATATTTGCCAAACTAGCTTAACTAATAGCCCCAATAAATAAATTGTTTGTTAGTTAGATTGTTGGTCACGGTTTATATTTTCTGTACCTGGGCTTACTCCTGTTGGGCTCATTCGGCTCTAAATTAAAAAGAAAACCATTCATTAATAACAAAACATATCTATACTTATTGGGCTCACCATAAAGCGCACTTGCCCCCTCTAAGTTACTTGTACGTACCTCCGCCTGGTTCATCAATCTCTGGTAATAATAAACTTTGTTCTTCATCTCCTCGTCGATCGTCAGTGATTGGTTCATGATATATAATATAATATGCTAATAGATGTTTGTACAAGAAGGGGGGAAAAAAACCCGAAGTCTATCTATTTAATTCCAGGAATTAATCAGTTATTTATTGATGATACACGATATTCAGTTTAATAGTATTCGTTTTAGGTGATAGATCAAATTTAATAGAATTTATCATCACGAATAAGTACTCATAAGGTGGGTATATTATATATATAAAAGAAGATAGTGAGGGGGTGTTTGTTTAAGCTTATTTACAGGCTTATAAACAACCCTATATTCACTCTCGATCCTCATTGCAAAAATAAGAAATTAGTAGTACAAGAATACTTATTACTCTTGTTTTGGTAACATAATTAGTTCTTACATGTTTGTTACCAGATGGAGCCATCTTCATCAAAGAAATCAAGATTGGATGTAATCTATTATTTATGTACACATTATTATTTATTTATAAATTTACACTGATGGCATTGTATTTTGTATTACAGGAACGTAAGAGACCAAATATTAATAATGGGTCTGGTACATGCGCAGTACCTTCTACATTAACGTCAAGGACATCTACGTCATCAGTGGCACCTTATGTACCGACACACGGAACTAAAATGTATGTAAGTCCATTGTCACCTTCTACACCAGCAGAAATGGCATCTTCTACTTCAAATATAATCAGACCTTCAACACCATCAATGGTACCATCTACACAAATACCAGAAATATATGTAAGTCTGTTGTCAACATCCACATTATCTTTTTTTTATATACGAGTTTACGCAGTTAAGATGATGATGGCACTGGTTTTGTATCACAGGACTGGACACATTCTAGAATAACTTTTGGTGTAAGTCTACTTTTAACGTTCACGGTTTTTTAATATAAATTTACACAGTTAAAATGATGGCACTTGTTTTATACCACAGGAAAGACAGGACTTCTTACACTGGGCAGCTTCTAAAGGAAAAGAAATGGCAGATCCTGATGTAAGTCTATTATTAACACATTATCATGTTTTGTTGGGTTAATCACAATCTTTACCCATTTCTACCCATTTAGAAGGTCAAACCCGAAGTCAAAGTCAACCATATTAAAAGTCAACTGCTGGAAATAACTGCCAAATAGCAGTTATTTATGAAGGGACACATCTGTTGGATTCTAACCGAACCAACACGCCCCTTCCTTGTACCTTTTCAACTTGTATAAATAGTTTAGAATCTGTAACAATTACAAGGATGAATGATTATTATTTTTAAATTAATAGAAAGCATTTCTTTTGTACATATCGTGTATTTGGTATATTTTGACGACGTTAGACCAATAAAGATCCACGTTTGTGGCCAACAATTGGTATCAGAGCGGTTTGGATTAAACTAACCATATCATCATATACCAATTTTTTTTCTGTTTTGAATCGAATAATAACAAACCCAGGTCTCGGTAATTTTTGCAAACATAACGAACACAACAACAACAACAGTTGCGTTTCAATCTAGGGATAACAACATCTAATTGTCGCCTCGTAATTATTAAAATTACCGGCATCAAATTAGAAGGCACCCCTTATTTTTTTTGCAAAAAATTAATCATATTCATACCGAAATCATAAGACCCAATTTAATTGTTTTATCAAAAACATCAATTCGACCCAAATAAAACCCATACGGTTTGTCATCAAAAAAGGGGCAATTAAAATTCAGAATCAATACAAGGAACAAAAACACCTGTATATAGATTCGAACCATAGCACCTTTTATTCTTGAATCATTATAACAAGAAAATACACGGCGAAATAACCCCAAGAGGATTAATCAAGTTCCATCAGAACCACCGTGGAGAACATCGGTCAACCACAGCAAAAGCGACGGTCAACCATCAAGAAACATATTCGGTCTCACTCAAGAGAGCCAGAAACTTTTTATCTCACACAGAGATAACAAAACAAAGAAGAAAAGAGGCGTACATAAAACGCTAGGGAAAAAAAAGAACCGGCAAAACAAAATATTAGGGCTACATTTTTAATAACACCCCCAGGTTCTATTTATTCATAATCCACCCTTAAGTTTTTAAAACTTATACTTGTTACTAGTATAGGTTTATTTATTTTATTTTAGATAAGTTACAATTTATATCTTAAGTATCTTATCGTTTTAGATAGTATAATAACCTAGTGTATATACGCTGCTTATTATATTTAGGAATAACTTTTAAGGAGTAATTAACCTTAGGTTTATTTCATTTTATTTTAAATAATCTCCAAGGATAGTTTTTTTTATTATTAAGACTAATCCTATAAGTTTTTGATTGTCACTTTAGACACAAAACATTAGAAACACGCTAGAAATTTTATAACACACTCAGTGTTAGATTTTAGGAGATTACTTAGTCATTTAATTATTTAAAAATGACAAAAGACGGTGGAAATAGTGGAAATAAGGAGACTAGTGTAACTAACACCAATCCTCAATTTCAATGCCCGATTTTGAAACCAGCGAATTACTCACTATGGGAAATTCGAATGCAAATTATTTTAGAAGCAAATGGGTTATGGGAAACGATAGAGCCATTAGACTCAACGCAACCCGATAAGAAAAAGGAAAAAACTGCTATTGCATACCTTTACCAATCCTTACCCGAAGATCAATTACTTCAAATAACAAAGCACAAAACCCCAAAAGCAATATGGGAGGCTTTGAAAACTAGGCACTTAGGCGAAGAAAGAGTACAACAAGCCAGACTTCAAACACTCAGATCTGAACTTGAGTTGTTACATATGAAGGAAGATGAAACCATCGACACCTTTACAGGAAAACTCACAGCTCTTGTAAACAAAGCCGCTAGTCTAGGACACACAATAAAAGATCAAAACTTAGTTAGGAAATTACTAAATGCTGTACCGGATAGGTATCTGCAAATAGTTGCATCTATAGAACAATATTCCGAGCATGGCACATGCTATACATGAAATATTTCTGAGAAACTATAATTTAACTAGTAAATTTGGAGGTTTTCGCATTTGTTTAGCATTTCTAAGAAACTGACATATCGAAATAGTCGTAACGTATAAAATTGATAATCCCAACTTAGAGTCCGTTCGTATGAAAACTAAGCTACTAAGATCAGGGGTGTTCATCGATCCAGTTGTCGGGTTATTCGGCTTATTTAGTTCAATTCATTCGGTTAAAATTTTTTATTGAGTAAAACCGAACCGAATCAAATTCAAATTGTATTAAACCCAATAAACAAAAACCCACCCGAGTAACTCGGATTACATCATTTTAATTATTTATCTACTTAATTATATATATTTTTGCACTAAAAAAATTTCAAACTTAAAAAATATTATATTTATACTATGAAAGAGTTTTAATATTTTTTAAATATAAATATATTAAACATATATATAATGTGAATTCGGTTATCGGTTCAGTTTGTTTTCATTTTACCAAAATCATAACCAGAAACCGAATACTTAATTCGGTTTTGAAAAATTCGGTTCGATTTTCCTAGGTTCGATTTGATTTCGATTTTTGTAAGTAAAACCCGAATTCAAGCCCACTATACGTTTGTAAAGAAAGTGAAATGCATAAATATAAGAACAAAAAAAATGGAAGAAAAAAATCTATCAACACTATTAGTTGAGCTATAACAATACCTAATTTCATGAGAATGAAGTATTGAGCAGATAAATATAGACAATTATACATCTTAATCTTACTCAGGAGCAGAGAATACTCTTAAAAAGACCTGTATTGAAAAATTGTTTGCATTTCTTATATATTTATACAACTCTAACAATATTATTCTCTCTCTTTGGTCCACTGATGATAGTTGATGTTCCAAACGTGGCCAGACGGTAAGAGGTATCGCTGGCCTATGAGTATACGTCTTTCTAAACACATTAATGTAAATGAGTTTTGCTTAATTATAACCATCAATAACATGCATGCAATAACTAACATCAATGGTTCTCTATAAATTGACGTTAAATTGTAAAAGTGCACGCCTAACTTTTGTGTTTTTGACCACGCATGTGTTTGAAAAATATATTTGCCAAACTAGCTTAACTAATAGCCCCAATAAATAAATTGTTTGTTAGTTAGATTGTTGGTCACGGTTTATATTTTCTGTACCTGGGCTTACTCCTGTTGGGCTCATTCGGCTCTAAATTAAAAAGAAAACCATTCATTAATAACAAAACATATCTATACTTATTGGGCTCACCATAAAGCGCACTTGCCCCCTCTAAGTTACTTGTACGTACCTCCGCCTGGTTCATCAATCTCTGGTAATAATAAACTTTGTTCTTCATCTCCTCGTCGATCGTCAGTGATTGGTTCATGATATATAATATAATATGCTAATAGATGTTTGTACAAGAAGGGGGGAAAAAAACCCGAAGTCTATCTATTTAATTCCAGGAATTAATCAGTTATTTATTGATGATACACGATATTCAGTTTAATAGTATTCGTTTTAGGTGATAGATCAAATTTAATAGAATTTATCATCACGAATAAGTACTCATAAGGTGGGTATATTATATATATAAAAGAAGATAGTGAGGGGGTGTTTGTTTAAGCTTATTTACGGGCTTATAAACAACCCTATATTCACTCTCGATCCTCATTGCAAAAATAAGAAATTAGTAGTACAGGAATACTTATTACTCTTATTTTGGTAACATAATTAGTTCTTACATGTTTGTTACCAGGTGGAGCCATCTTCATCAAAGAAATCAAGATTGGATGTAATCTATTATTTACGTGCACATTATTATTTATTTATAAATTTACACTGATGGCATTGTATTTTGTATTACAGGAACGTAAGAGACCAAATATTAATAATGGGTCTGGTACACGCGCAGTACCTTCTACATTAACGTCAAGGACATCTACGTCATCAGTGGCACCTTATGTACCGACACACGGAACTAAAATGTATGTAAGTCCATTGTCACCTTCTACACCAGCAGAAATGGCATCTTCTACTTCAAATATAATCAGACCTTCAACACCATCAATTTTACCATCTACACAAATACCAGAAATATATGTAAGTCTGTTGTCAACATCCACATTATCTTTTTTTTATATACGAGTTTACGCAGTTAAGATGATGATGGCACTGGTTTTGTATCACAGGACTGGACACATTCTAGAATAACTTCTGGTGTAAGTCTACTGTTAACATTCACGGTTTTTTAATATAAATTTACACAGTTAAGATGATGGCACTTGTTTCATACCACAGGAAAGACAGGACTTCTTACACTGGGCAGCTTCTAAAGGAAAAGAAATGGCAGATCCTGATGTAAGTCTATTATTAACACATTATAATGTTTTTTTATAAAAATTTACACAGTTAAGATGATGGCACTTGTTTTGTAATACAGGAATGTAAGAGATTTTTAAAGTGGGCATATTCTAAAGTACAAATCGCAGCTATTCCTGTTCCTGAAGTAAGTCTATTATTAGTGTACACATTATCATGTTTGTTATTTAAATATAAATTTACACAGTTGAAATGATGGCACTGAATTTGTAATACAGGAAGGTGCGAGGAGTTTTGTAAAGTGGCCAAGTTCTATATCAAGAACGGCAGATCCTAATGTTAGTCTACTATTTACTTACACATTATCATTTTTAATATAAATTTGCATAGTTTAGATGATGGCACTAGTTTTTATTACAGGAACCTAGGAGGAAAGTCTTAAAGTGGGCCCATTCTACATCAACAATGAGAGCTCCTGATGTAAGTCTAGCATTAATGTACACATATCATTTTTTTTATATACATGATTTTACACAGTTAAGACGATGGCTCTAGTTTTGTAATACAGGAACGCAAGAGATGGAGCCTTCTAGAAGAAATCTCAAAGCCATTTGAAACCGCACTGAAACGTCTTCAAGAAGAAATAAAGCAAAATGAAACTGCAACGAGACATGGTCACCTTGAAAATGAAAATAGTTACACCGACTTAAAACAAGAACATATGCTATATACTTGCCAAAAAGGGATGCATGGTGTTTATGAATGGTATATCTTGCTTCTGATGTTTGTGCGATTTTACTTTCTTTGGTAGGTAACATATACATTTAGTTTCTTCTGAATGATTACAGCCAAAATGCCTTGTGGATATGGCCTGTATTAAGAAACAGCTCAGCAATAACATTAAGACGCATAGATGGAGGACCAAGAGAGGTCGGAAAGGTAATAATCTGTTTTGTCAACCATTGGTTTTGAACTTGAGTTTTTTTAACTGTAATTATATGTTTTGGTGTGTTCTTTTATTATCATAGAAAATCAAGGAAAAGTTTCCGGAATCTGACATGATAGAGGGAACACCCTCCACAAATGATCTTGGTTTTGTAACTATAGAATTATCAGGAAAATGGATTGCGAAGGTATTTTCTTTTTCTTTTTCTTTTCCAACCCTTTTTTAACATACAATACAATTTTCACTTAGATTCTTTGTGTTTCCTTGCAGAGCATTCATAAGATGCTAAAAGACGGTATAGATACATGGGCACCAAAACTTCCTGTCGAAAGGGTAATTGTGGACTATCCCTCTTTGGATGAGGAAATGCACGTGGATTTGTTTCGCCGACGCGCCATAGGATACACACTAATGAGTGTTCTCAAGTACTCTAAAGTTGATGTGACCATCGGTCATCCTACTACGATCTCGTCCACACGTTCTAAAGTACATATTCAGATCTTTGTTATATTAAATCGTTTTATATTTGCATCTATATATATTGTATGAAAAAAAATACATTTTTGGCCTATTTTTGATATAAAATAGGCATAGGTTTCACTTTGAGTTTATATTTCCATTATTTCAGAGGGACATGGCTCAAAAAGTGTTGAATAGATGGTTTTCGAATGAAGAAAGACAAGATCAGAGAGATTTTGACAATACTTATAAAGATCTCTTAGCTTTGTGGTAATTTACTTGCTAACTTTATGAAAACATCTATATCAATTCGCTAGTAATAGATTGTTTTTTCTGGTAACTTTATGAACAATGACTTTTAAATTTTTTGTCATATGTAGGTATGGACTGCAAAGAGCAGATTGGATGGTATACTTGACTCCTTTATGGAAACAAGAGTTTATTGAAATGTGCTTTACCGTAAGTAATTTTATGCTTAACATAACATGTTAAAACTTAAAAATAAAGATGAGAAATTGACTAATTTTTTTCCAAGCTGCTAAACTCGAAGAGCGTGTCAAAAGTAATAGGCACAAACCTGCCAGAACAAGTTATGCAGGATATCGATCTTGCAGTACTGAACTGGAAGATAAGTTGTTAGAAAATGCTAAAATTTATTGGCGGCGGAACAAGGTATACAAGATATTGTTAATTAATTCTGAATTTGTTTTCGTGAATAAATGATGGGATTACCAAAATTATATTTTTTGTTAACCCATTAATATAATAACGGGATCGATTTTAAAATGGCTAAATTTCACAATTTTCTTTTTATCAGCTGCGGATGCTATGTTGCTTGGATATACTCCTGAAGCAGTTTTAGATTGTGTTTTATTGTAAGATTCTCATGCTTTTTTCATAACTTTTACCCTTATTTGCTATCAATATTAATACATACAAGTAGAGTGGTAAATGTTAATATCCTATGAACTTGCTGTAGTCAAAGTTTTTATCTCCAAACCTTTATATATTGAAGTTAACGCTGTCTATAACGGCTATTTCCTTTGTTTCATAAATGAGATAACCTACTTTTAGGTCAAATTTTTGTACTCATGTACTCAATGGGCTGGGTTTGTCTTCTTAACACGTATGTATTCCTGAAACACAATAGATTGGAAGAATTTAAATTCAACATCAGTGATGAGATTATCAAAAAAAGAGGTACTCTGTTCTTCCATTAGTAGTGATGTTAGCTATTGTATATTTGTATTCTCATGATCTACTCAAATTGCTTGATATATAGGGAAATACTTTCATGTATCTATTACATACACAAGCCAAAATTCGTAGAATTACTGATGATTCTCGTAAAAACATCAATGAGTTAAAGGTAACAATATCTTTTTGTTTCAATGTTTTTCCAACATTCTCATCTTGGACTGTAGAAAACTAGAAGGGGGGGGGGGTTGAATAGTTTTCCCTTTTTTTTCGTTTTATAAAATGTTTGTTTGAAAAACCTTCAATTAGAGTTTATTATGAAAACAATATATAATCAATATGATTAATTATATATGTGTACTTTTGAGTTTGTTTTCAAAACTTAGTTTTATGAATAAAGCTTTGGTTGATCTTTATGTGAATATGTTTTCCTTTTGAAATCTTAAAACGTTTTTTATCAAATCATCTATTAAGTTAAACTCAATATGAGGAGTGTGAATAATAATGTAGTCGATCATATCATATAATTATGCACATCATCACAATATTAACTTGCAACTATAACACAATCAATCATCATGACAATATAAGCAACACCCAACACATATATGCAAGCATAGATATAAAACGATAAATGCAAGAGTAAATGTAAAGAGGTAAGAGAAAGAAGATGCAAACCGGACACGATGATTTATAGTGGTTCGGCTACAAGGTCTCCTTCCTTGCTCTACTCCACTCCCCGAGTCACCAACTCGAGAGTTTTCTTTATTACTCAACAAGCTCCCTTTTGGCGGAGAAAACCTTACACAACGTTGCTTACATTATTTAACGACACTAAGCTAAATGTCGGGTTCTAATAGTAGCTAGAACCAATCTCACGACACGACTTCAATCACTACACAACTTCTTCACAACTTCACGACTTCTTCACGACTTCACGACTTCATGACTTCTTCACGACTTCATGACTTCNCACACTACTACTTCTTCCCACTACTTCTTACTCACTCATTGACTCACTACTAAGTAGGATCATGTTGATCTACTTGTTACATATACTTACATAATTTATTTCTACAACTTCACATCAATATAAACTAGACTCTAATACTTCTTGATTTGAGGATGAAGAAGTATTCTTCTTTTGCACTTTGAGAGATGAATGAATGAAAGAATGGATCACTTGAAACAAAGATTAATAATCTTATGATCAACGGATTTTAGAAGGATGTTTAGAAAGATTTGGATCTGAAAATTTTCGTGCAAGAGGTAAGAAAAATACCAGGTTTGAGGTGGTATTTATAGGAGAAAATTTCTGACAGAATCTGACAGGGGAGCGTGGCCGGCCCCCTTAAAATTAAGGGGGCCGCCCAGCTGTAACGGCCAGATTTTTTGTCTTTTAGTGGGGAAAGTTTATTTGGTGAAAAACTAACTGATTTTGGTTAAAAATTTGAATTCATATATTTAGTATGAATTAAACATTTTCCTTTATTACCAAAAGTGTTTTTCAAAAATATATATTATGTTTATATCATTTTATAAACTTTGTAGTGTTTAAATAAAAATCCCTTTGATCATAAAAT
>LBNU01011138.1:0-43875 GCA_014162995.1 Artemisia annua
TACATAACACGTTTCATGTCTCAAACCTCAAGAAATGTCTTTCAGATGAGTCGTCCGTGATCCCACTAGAAGAAATTCAACTCGACGATAAGCTTAACTTTGTGGAGGAACCAGCAGAAATCATGGACCGTGAGGTCAAACAGTTGAAGCAAAGTCGAATTCCGATCGTGAAAGTTCGCTGGAATTCTTGAAGAGGTCCCGAGTTTACTTGGGAGCGAGAAGACCAAATACGACTCAAGTACCCACATCTTTTCACCGAGTCTACTTCAGAGACCAACACCAGCTGAATTCAGGGACTGAATTCCTTTTTGGGTGGGCGACTGTCACAACTCACAATTTGTAACACCCCCAAAATCTGGTTTAGCGGAAGCATACATGTTTGGGTGCCACTAAATTGGTACCACAACACAAGGTATAGAAAACGGATTTACCTTATCCGTTTTTGAAGAAATTTTTATATTCAAAAGTATACATTTACATCATTCCAGTAATACAGGCCCATAAAGAATTTAAGCGGTCCCAATTATATCAGAGTCATCTATGACCATGCCATGCCGTGCCAAAAGCCTCCACAACTAGGCTATCGCCTTAAACCTGAAAATACATGCTAAAAAGTGTCAACACGAGGTTGGTGAGTTCATAGGTTTGTAAAAATAACAATGTAAAGTAATGTGAGTTCAATAGTGTAACACCCCCAAAAGTTGTCAATAACAGCGGAAGACTTAATAATGACAGCGGAAGACTTTTGGGGTATTACTTCAAGGATAAAATAAACATATGAAACTCGCTAAAAAGGAAAACCCATACTCGCTACAACTAATATGATACTCGCTATTTTGATGATACTCGCAAACAAGTAAAGTTTCATACTCGCAAAAGTAGGTTTTAGCCAAGATGATACTCGCTAAGATTTTTGCTTACTCGCAATAAAAGAATGATACTCGCTATAGACAAGACACCATACTCGCAAAAATAGATTATGAAAACCTTGATACTCGCTAGACAATTAAGCTTACTCGCAAAGAATGTTTTCATACTCGCAACCAATTCGAAAAATACCCATACTCGCTAAGCTAAAAGTGATACTCGCAGAATTAGGTTTTTGATACTCGCAATTTATGAAAAATCCCCCATACTCGCTAATACCTATTGTTCATACTCGCAAGACCAAGAAAATGAATCATACTCGCAAATACCTAAAAAGCATACTCGCAAATACCTAAAAAAGAAGCTGGAACTTTTTTTAACTTTAAACCAACGATTTAATCATATGAAAAACTTGTGAAAACTTATTAAGACACTAATTTTAGACAATAAAAAGCTTATATGAGCTAACGACACCAAACAAACACTATCCCATTAATTTTTATATCATACGAACATAAAGTTTCATGCAAAGTTGGTAAGACTTATATAGGCTTTTGTAAAGATTAATAAGACACGTAAATAAGCTCAAAAGAGATGTTAAAGATTAAAAAGAAAGATTGTAAGAAGGCGTAAATAAGCTAGAGAGAAAAACTAAGACATGTAAAATAAGCTTGCATTAATAAAAACTTACACTAAGACTCAAAATAAACTAAGACTAACCAACCCAAAATGAAGCTAGGGGGTTCTATTTAAAGGAGCCAAGGAGGCTTCCTTGTTTACATCGTGTACACTTTGCCCCCTAGACTTTTTGCGTTCATGAAAACTACACATAAACTTCTATTACAAAGCTACTAAACTTTCTAAGAATTAAACTTAAGCCCTTGTAACTTGAGGTAGCGTGTTGACGTGTTCTCTAAAAGTCTTCAAAGATGTAAAAGTGATCACTTGCTCGAATTCGTGAAGCTTATCTTGATAATTAACTTTGAGCTTCGATTAAGCGTCTCTTTTATTTTCTTGAGCCTTTAAGGAATAAACGCGTCGTCACGGGCTTTTCTTAAGTAAATTTCATCTTTGGCTTCACTTTAGACTCTTTTCCACATCTCGTGCTCGTTTTAGGCTTTTTGGTTGATTTCTATGTTGTTTTTGCAATATCCTTACCTGCACAGTCACAAACACAAAAACACGATATCTTTGGCGTTTAACGTTAGTTTTCGGTCTTTAAGAGTCTGAAAATAGTGAATAAAAGGTATGTGAATAAGCACATACCATACACCTTGTTCCATGCTCTTCTTCTTCTTCATTTTAACTGATTTTTTATTTTATTGCTATTTTTCATATTTTTTGAGTATTTTTGGTGAAACTGAATTAGAACAAGGTTAATTACTTAGGAAGCTTATAAAAGCTTTTAAGTGACTTATATGAGCTTTCTGAACCAACAAATACCAACTTTAACAAGATGAGATTAAATTGAGACTTTAAGTGATTATGAGCAAAAACTGAATTTAACAAGATAACTGAAATGGATGCTTGAAATAACTTTCACATACACTAAAGATACTTAATACAACATTTTTAGTCTAAAAATTACACTGGAAAAGATAAATTCATTAAAACGACATTTTAAATTATACTAAGCTACACTACTCCTTTTTCTATGGCCTTCTTTCTTCTTTTATAAAGTCCAATTAGGGTTTTGGGAGTCCTCTGAATGTTTCCCACATCATCTGAACCATTGGATTGGTCAGAAATGATCTTGGCCTTCAAATCCCACTTTTGGCGCCAAAAAGTCCAATTGCCAGGTGTGGGTAGCGTGTGAGGGTTTTAGGGGTTTAATTGTATTTGGAATGTTATAGAGGTGGAAGGGACAGGAGTGGAGGAGTTGGTGATGAGGTGGGGTGACAGGTGGTGGTAGTTTTGAAGGTGGTAATGGAGCAGTGAAGGAGGGAAAGGGATGACAGGGGTTGTTTTTGGGCTTGACTGGGGTTTATATAAAAAGGGTTGGGCCTGTGTTGTTTGGGCTTGGTTAAATAAAAGGGTTGTTGGGTTTGGTATTTTGGGTTAACAAAATAACAAAGGGTCCGTTTGGTTTTTTTAAACAAAATAAGCACAAGGACCATTTTTGTAAATTGCTGAAAGTTGAGGGGCTTGGTATGGCAATTTTCTAAATTTATCAGAGGGATTAAACTTGCCATGTTTGAATAACCAAAGGACCATAAATGTAAATTTTCCATTTTTAAACCTCCAGGGACCATTTGTGTCATTTTTGGATTTTTAGGGGGTGAGATTGTAAATTTTCCAAAGTTATCAAAAGGGCATTTCTTGACAATGTTGAATAGTACAAGGGTATATTTTGATAAAATCACATTTTTAAATACCCAGGGACTGATTTTGCCAATTTTGAAACTTGAAGGGTAAAAGTTGCCATTTTGTGAAAACTTTCATCCAGGGACTAAAAGTGGACATGTTTGATATCCCATGGACTAAAGTTGACTTTTCATTCATTTTAAACTTTCAGGGACTAGTTTTGTCAATTTGTGAAACTTCAGGGACTGAAACTGTCAATATTGTAAACTTGACTGTTTTTCATCAGTTTTCAATCCTTTTGTATCTGAAACACATAAAAACACAATCCAAAGATATTTTATGTATTTTAAGGCAATTCTGTGTGTTTTTAGATGTTTTTGCAGTCTAAGTGGGAACAAAATGATGAGTATTTAGACACTCATCAGCACTCTATGGTCGTAAGTGTCGTTCCCCAGTTTGTTGGGCCGAAGTTGGTGATGTACAATGTAATGGACCGGAGTTGGTACAAGAGACAACCGAAAAGATAATTCAGATTCGAGAAAGACTCCAAACAGCTAGAAGTCGACAGAAAAGCTACGCAGATGTTCGACGCAAACCGTTGGAATTCCAGGTTGGGGACAAGGTCATGTTGAAAGTCTCGCCTTGGAAGGGCGTGATACGATTCGGGAAACGTGGGAAGTTGAACCCGAGATACATTGGGCCATTTAAGATTTTGGAAAGGATTGGTCCGGTAGCATACAGACTTGAACTTCCGTCAGAGCTCAGCAACGTACATAACACGTTTCATGTCTCAAACCTCAAGAAATGTCTTTCAGATGAGTCGTCCGTGATCCCACTAGAAGAAATTCAACTCGACGATAAGCTTAACTTTGTGGAGGAACCAGCAGAAATCATGGACCGTGAGGTCAAACAGTTGAAGCAAAGTCGAATTCCGATCGTGAAAGTTCGCTGGAATTCTTGAAGAGGTCCCGAGTTTACTTGGGAGCGAGAAGACCAAATACGACTCAAGTACCCACATCTTTTCACCGAGTCTACTTCAGAGACCAACACCAGCTGAATTCAGGGACTGAATTCCTTTTTGGGTGGGCGACTGTCACAACTCACAATTTGTAACACCCCCAAAATCTGGTTTAGCGGAAGCATACATGTTTGGGTGCCACTAAATTGGTACCACAACACAAGGTATAGAAAACGGATTTACCTTATCCGTTTTTGAAGAAATTTTTATATTCAAAAGTATACATTTACATCATTCCAGTAATACAGGCCCATAAAGAATTTAAACGGTCCCAATTATATCAGAGTCATCTATGACCATTCGCATGCCTGTGCCAAAGTCCTCCACAACTAAGGTTATCCCTTATAACTGCTGAAAAACATGCTAAAAGGTCAACAACGATGGTTGGTTGATTCATAGTTTGGTAAAAATACATGTAAAAGTAATTGTGAAGTTCATAGTGGTAACACCCCCCCCAAAAATAAAAGTTTGTCAAGTTACAGCGGAATGATCTTAATATGTAGCGAAGAAGACTTTTGGGTATTAATTCAAAGGTCTTTTGCACAAATCATAGAATAACGACACATAAGTTGACATATTAAAGTTTTATTTTATTGAAAATACCAAAATTCAGAACATTAAGATGTTTTCATTATTTAAACAAAAAGTTATTTGATAGTTCAAAACATTTATTTTTAAATCTCTTTCCCCNCGAGGGACTTTCGACAATAGCAACTTAAGCAATAATAACGGTCAGCCGGTATATCAATACCAAAATAAAAGGACTTGTGTTCGGTTTTAAGCATGTATCTCCCCACATAAAACAGTTAAAAAGTGGGCTATGAACTCACCTTAGTAGTACAGTAGATGTAGCGGTATCATAAATTCAACGATGCTAGGCAACGGCTTCACACACAACCTAAAAGATAATGCAAGTTTTCAGTTGATAGTCTAAGTCCGGTTTTATCGCGAATATTAGTCATTTTAGTCATGAACAAAACTCGTGTTTGTTTAAATGTCTTAAGTTCAAAAACAGAGTTATATATACATATAACTTGTGAGTATAATGATCGATGATCGATGTGTGATGGTAATTCATCATGAATAAGTCAAAGCGTATAGACGATAAGTTACGATAAAGTTCAAAGGAATAACGAATAATGTAACTTTGTTATCGTTAAATAATAACGCGAGTTTATATATAACGTACGTACCATTTTTGTACAAGTTTTATATTAAATATATATTTATATATATTTATATAAAACGCAAATTTTTATTTATAAAGGAAATATCACAGAAAAGTCCTTTAAGTTTAACCAATTTACATTTTTAACCCTAACGGTCAAACTTTACACCGTTAGTCCAAAGTTAAATATTATTTCATTTTAGGTCCAAAAGTATCAATATTTACATTTATTAACTCCATGTTTTATTATTAACAGTTTCTAACTCAAAAATCCAGATTTGACAGTTTCTACCCAAAGTTTGCAAATTTGGCAGTTTTAGTCCCTCGGCCAAGAAATTTTGCAAACTTAGTCCAAAAATCAACAAACTTAAAATTTAACATTTTGACTTTTTCTATAAGCTCAGTATACTTAGATAAGCTTAATTCAACAGCTTATTTTATTAAAAATCACTTTTTACACCTAATGGGCCTTAACGAGCTAAAAATAAGGCCCATTAACGTTTTATGATCCATTGGGCTATGGGGTCAAATGGGCCTGGTCTTGGGCTTATTTTAGGGTGTAGATGACATATCAAAAGAGCTTGTTGGACCAGCTTATCACATAAGCTTAAAATAAGCTTATTGGGCTTATATGCCTTTTTGTTAATTGTGAAGACTTTTTAGAAAATTGTTTCGTACAAACGGATTGGCTTTTGAAAACAGCTTATACGAGCTTATTAGATCGAACTAAATATGAGTCCTAGTTGCTAGTTGTGTTGTCAATGAGGTTGTGTTTTAAAATCGTGGTGTTATATGTCTAGATTCGAAGTAAAAAGGCCAAAGTAAACGTGTCATAGTTATTTTCTGAAACAGTTTCATAGTCAAAAATATTCTAAGTCTTTAAAACAATTTCGAATGTGTCTTGTGACTTTCTAAACGTGTCAAAATAAATAAATAAACATGTGTATTAGCTTCGAAATCTTATGCTACTCGATTCTTAGTATAATCAACATCTTATATGTCGAATAATATATATATGTCATGTTTATATTTTACGAATTAATGAGGCAAAGTGAGTGTGCAAAAATCAAAATGTACGTAATGAAAATAGTAAAAAGGTTCAAGTATTCTCACCTCACCTCAAAAGGGTGGGGTAAAATTGATCGTAGAGGTCGAGCTGGAACAAATGGTTAACGTGGCTTGATACACGACCCAACAAGGATCTAGGATGAGCTAAACTTGGTACATGAACTTGATTCTAACCCTTCGAGAACTAGGCGATTTGTTTGTCCCAAAACCACTCGTAAAACTAATCTAAATTTGTAATAGTGATGTGTTTTCGTGTGTGTTTACAACTGAGCTCACAAGGGTGATTATATAGGCAATATATGAGTGTGAAAGCAAGGTAGAGTTCACACAAGATTGAGTGTTTGATCACAAGTATGCATGTCCACCTCCTTTTGTAACCAATCAAGGTATTACAAAGCGTATGTGTGTAAGACTTTAACTATGAACGTTTCTGACATTCTTTGACATTCCTAGACGTTTATAGCTTATCTTGTGGTGATTGGAAGGCATGGGTGGTGACTAGAAAACTTGTGACACGTTTTTACTTCTTGTGCTCAAGGTGAGTTTGGGGTTTTACTTGGGTCAGTTTTAGGGTAGCAAACGAGTGAGTTATGTAACGAATTTTACCATTCTTAATTCTATGCTAGGTGGTCAATTAGGGTGGGCAATAATATTCGTAGGTTGTTTGTCAGATTTGCGAGAAAACGAAGCCTTTTGTGGCCTTGGTCGCGACTGGGTACAAAGAAAGAAGAAAGAAAAAAAAATACAAAGGGGGCGCTGGGTTGGGCTGCTGGGTCTGGTGGGCTTGGGGTTTGGCAGTTCAGGCCCAAAGGAAAAAAAGGAAAAAGAATGAGTCTGTTTGGTGCAGTTTGGGTCTATACGTGGCCCAATGGGTCCTGTGGGCCCACGTAGCAAACTTCGTGAGTCGGGTCTCGGTCCAATAATATTATTGATCAATCTCGGGAATTATCGTAGGCTCGGGAAATATATAAATAGTGTACGTTAAATAAACGAAACGTATATTTATAAAATATAAACGTTTTAAAATATATTCGCGATATTAGACTATCAAGGTTCGTGTGTAAGCATTGTTCCTAGGCAAATAGTCATTCATAAATGTCATAGTGATTCACGTAATACGTCATGCATAACAAAAAGGAAAAATTTTGTTACCCGCAAAAATGGCATTCAGTTAATGTAACATCCGTTTATTCATGTTTATTTATTTACTAATCGTACGGAAAATTACGAGAGGCTACAAATAGTAGGTTCTGTAACCATTGTGTTGCGAACCTTGTCATGAAAATAAAGTTTATTTTGAAGTAAAATTAGAATTGTGGACCATAAGCAGAGTGTGTGATCATTACAACGAATATAATGTCACATAGAAAATAGTCTATTACGCTAGCACTAAGTTCATGCAACCGAAGCTATAACAGTGTGCATGCTCAAAGAGCATGGAATCAAATATAGGGGCCCGGCAAGTGTTTATCCCAGACACTTGTGTTTCGACATGGTATACGTTCGCGTTTGCCTATCCGGTCAAACCGAACGGGGGCGTTACCCCCAATAGATCTATTTATAACATTCGCGCTTCCCAGCAGGAATTAACGGTTCATGAGATGGGCATAATTGGGACATAACAGGGCTTAGGCTAAACCACGTAATAGCATAATTAACAGTTTTTGGTCCATAAAATAGTTTTGCATGTTTCTCACCTCAATTGTAAAACAAGTAAAAATAGAGTGGGGCTATAAACTCACATATATGATTTAAACACTTGTGTCCATAATAAGATAATCCAGTATGCAATAAGTGAATAAGTCAGGTTTCAAGTAAGAGCAAGTAATGAGTTTAAGTGTAAACAAGTGTTGAGTTTAGTTAAAAACGAGCATGTATTCTCCCCCAAAATATTTATAAAGCAAGTAAAAGTAGGGGCCATGAACTCGCCTTAGCAAAATAGCAGTCTGATAGTAAAAAGTCAAGTAATGATAGTGTGCAGCACGACACGCGACCTAGATTAGTACGGCAAGTTTAGTTTACAGTTTCAAGTTTGAGACTCGACGAAGTTTAAACAAGTTTAAAAGTTTTAAATTGTTTAAGTCGTTGCTTGTGTGGCAGCAATAGTTTTGTAAGTGTTTTTAAGCGTTGGCTCTTGGAAGTGCATAAGTATATAATAAGGAAAATATCAAGAACGAATAAGTCTTTGGTTCGTCGGTAACCGAAGGACGATATACGAAAAGTAATCACATTTATATATTAGACGAATTCGAGTTATAAAAAGGTCGTTAAAAGTATACATGATCGAATATTAGTCAGTATAGAAAATTATTAAAAGAATTTAATAAAAAAAAAATACTCTTATAAGTTATAAATGTAGGATGTTTTAGGAAATCGTTGTTATACTATTTTTCGAGTATATAAGTTTGTAATATCGAGATAACTTTCGTTATAAATAAACCACTATAGGATGTATTAGGTAATGAAAAAAAAATAAGTTATAATTTGTATTCTTATTAGTTGCTATGTAATGTAAAGTCATAGTTTTAATGACGTGAAAAATTAAGTTTTGATTACTAGTTATAATTTATAGTCCGTTTATAAAATATGTTTAGCAGATTAGGCTATGTTGTGAAATCATGCCGATATCAAGTAAGCCAGAACGAGTCGTGATATAAGCCGAAACAAAACAAGCAACTCAATTGCACGTCACTGTTGGTCTCGCCTCAACAGTGGCTCGACATACACATGCGTCGCCATCCATATCCATAGTTAATTTAAACCATTTACATACCAAGTGTTAAGTAGTTATAATTTGGAAGCAACTTGACAACCATTTATTTTATTCCTACTCTGATTAACGCACCCTTTGCATAGTGTGAGGTAGGCTGTGGCCCAAAGGTAGAAATAACACATAATGCAAATACACTAAACTCGGTGTATAATTTCGTTTCAGAAAAACTTTTGACATAGCCACAACAAAGGAACACAACTTAACCTTCTAAAACTTTATGACAGTTTGCGATAATTTGGTACAAGAGGAGTAAAAACCAAGGCGTTCACTAGACAACATCGACCTCGCGACATGACTCAAACTAGGCGCGCCCCTTGTGTCGTTGATGTTAACCAGGCCATGACACCCTTCGGGGGTGGTCGTGGTCGAATGAAAAGCAAGACCAAACACCCTCTAATTTTAACAGGTCTCGACCCCAAACAAAGTCCGAACACAACCAAATTTTTGCGACTACTCGAAAAAGCATTAAAAAAAAGATCATAACAATTCCGAAAACTGACCAAACATTAACCAAAACATACTATTTTGACATGATTCAACCTGAAATCAGCCTCCACCACAACGACTTAAAAATATAGATTTATAAAGATTTTAGTTTAGCATATTTACAAAATGACATGAGTTCATTATACAATTTTGGAGGTAAAGTGTACAAGACTACCTCGCACCCACTGTTGGGTCGAGTGCTTCGATAGCAGGGCAACGAAGAGGAACAAGCATCAAATAAATCTCAATTAGTCAAAACTAAACAACATGCGACTGTGGTCCGACCACAGTGGGTTTCGACCCACACAAAAATTTAAACACAACACTTATCTCACCCAAATAAATCCATAAGCAAAATAAGCAAGTTAGAATAAGCACTTCCAAACATAAGCCAATCTAGTTTAGTTTGTTATTTATTACAGTAGTTGCCACACAAGATCAACAACAACAAAACTTTATTATACTCAAGAACATGTATAGGTCGATTGACACACATTAAACCAAAACAAAATTACAACTTGTAAAATTAATCAAAACCACAGGTTTGTTAACAAAATAACATTAAGAAATTACAAAATGTAACGAATTCAAGAAACCCTTACTAGTGGAAGTGACTGAATCGATTGAAAGGAGACCAAAACAAGGATTTGAGATTCTTACAACACCAGGCTTGATCGAGAGACTAACAAAATTTTTGAATGCAAACTAAACCAAATTCGATCCAAGCAAGTTATCCACCACAGTAACTTCTTTGATTTTTGAGAGAGATTTTTGAGTGAAGTTTTTGGGGCCTGGTTTGCTTGTGGACTGATTAGGGGTATAAAAAGAGATAGACAAGGAAGGTTTGACCCTTCAATCCTTGTTATCAGACGCGTCGGGGTCGATTTGGGATACCGTCGCCCTCAATATACATCATCTTGTTTGTTGTGATTTGTGGACCTTGAGGGAAAGACAAAAGAGGACCAGACCTGCGTGGCATCAGAGGTGATAGGGACCTCTTGGAGTCTTGTTGTCATCGGTTATGATCAGGTCTGAGTTTACCGTGGGGAAGATGAAGCGTAGCAGTAGGGTGAGAGAGAAGAGTGAATTTCGTGTTGAGGGTGTGGGGATAAGAGAGAAGGAAAACGTTTTTATCTTTTCTTTTCATTTTTATTTTTTTATTTTATTTTTTATTTTTTTTAATTATTATTATTATTATTTTTTTGTTTTAATAAAAGTGAGAATAAAAGAAAGTAAGGGTTAATAAAAGTAAATATTTGATTAGTAGGTTTAAGTGTACCTCGTGTTTCGTTGAGCTCCGTTGTAAATTTTAGTTTTCGAGGTTAGCGTGAGTGCGAAAAGTGTTATTTACGAGGGCGTTGATGCGCTCGGATCAACCACTCGACGAATGGATGGTCAATGTAGTCAATCCAAGCACGTGCATCTTCTCCGGTGAGTATAGTGTTTCCCCGGGTCGTTAAGTCCCAGCGAGGTGTGAATGGTATTTGAAAACGAATTGTGATCGAGTGATTTTGAATGGAAAAGGGTTATGAGTGATTATACTGAGAGAATATAAAACAAAATAGCTTAAACAAGTCTATAAGAACAATTACGTGAAGGCAAATAACCTAGAAACGTATAAAAACTGGAAACGCGTACGATTAAATAAAAGTTAACGTAAATGAACGAAATAAAACGTGAGATGAGAGCAATAATAATTCTACGGAGATGAAAATTTCCTTTTTACAAACCTAATGATAAAAGAAAATCATTAGAAAAAGAAAATTATTTATTAGACTATTTTATTATTTATTATTAATTAAAAACTATTTATTAACTAATTAAACTAATTTAACTTATAATAAATACTAGATGAACATTAACAAATCTAAAACTTTTTATAAAAATACTTATCAGTATAAGGAAGCTAGGAAAAATATAAAAGTTATGGAAAGCTTATTTAATAAGCAGAAAATAAGCTGAAAAGCTTAATAAGCTTAAAAGGAAAAAGATAAGTATATAAACAAGAGTGGACAAACTAAACACTAAGATTCACATGGGGCGGATGGTGCTTGGCCTCTGTTTTTGCATTTAACAACCAAGAGGTCAGGGGTTCAAATCCCACCCTGACAGATTTTTCAAACATTTTTCTTTTTGATTTTTCTTTTTGCAAAAACTTTTTAACTACAAAGATAAACAACTTTTGTGAAAGGGGCTTTTACTGAGAAGCTTTAAACAAGCTTATGGCAAGCTTAAAATTCAGCAGTCCTAAGTTTATATGTCGAAAGAAGATTTTGGCCATAAGTTGCTCAACCAAATAAGCAGTTAGGCACAAGCCAACCAAATATAAACAAACACAATCTCAATCTCATGAAAACAACACATTATCACAACTAAGCGACTGAGATCAAACAGATACGCAAAATCAAAAAGGACTAAGTTTGTAGATACGCAATATACTTTCTCAAAAGTACCGAAATACGTAACCTACTAAAAATATTACTTATATCGCTAACAAACTTTCAAAATTGGCACAAGATACGTAATGTTGACCGGATTTTTACCTGGTTGACCGGTTTGGAGGTTAACATATAAAAAAACTTACATTATCGGTCCCTGTGGTTTGCGTCTGTTTTCACCGGTCATCCTTTAACGTTATTTCAGTTATAAAAGTTACAATAATGGTCCTTGTCGTTTGGGTTGACTTTCATCTTTAGTCCCTTGACTTTATTTTCACTTTTTCGTCCGTTTTTACACGTTTTGGTCTGTTTTTACACGTTTTCTTTCCTTTTTCCACTTTTATAAAAAAAAAAATCGAATAAAATTTTTTAAAAATATTTTTTTTCGAAAATATTTTAGAAAATAATTTTTTTTTTAACATTCGAAAAAATATTTTTTTATTCAAATATTTTTCTAAAAAATTTTTATTTTTTTTCTAAAAAAATTTTCGAAAAAAAATATTTTTCTAAAAAATTTTCGAAAAAAAATATTTTTTCTAAAAAATAATTTTTTTCGAAAATATTTTAGGAAAAATATTTTTTTTCGAAAATATTTTAGAAAAAATATTTTTTTTCGAAAATATTTTAGAAAATATTTTTTTTAAAAAAAATTCGAAAAAATATTTTTTTTATTCAAATATTTTTCTAAAAAATTTTTATTTTTTTTCTAAAAAAATTTTAGAAAAAAAATATTTTTCTAAAAAATTTTCGAAAAAAATATTTTTTCTAAAAAATATTTTTTTTCGAAAATATTTTAGAAAAAATATTTTTTTTCGAAAATATTTTAGAAAAATATTTTTTTTTCGAAAATTTTTTAGAAAAATATTTTTTTTCTAAAATTTTTTTAGAAAAAAAATAAAAATTTTTTAGAAAAATATTTGAAAATAAAGTCAAGGGACTAAAGGTGAAAGTCAACCCAAACGACAAGGACCATTATTGTAACTTTTATAACTGAAATAACGTTAAAGGATGACCGGTGAAAACAGACGCAAACCACAGGGACCGATAATGTAAGTTTTTTTATATGTTAACCTCCAAACCGGTCAACCAGGTAAAAATCCGGTCAACATTATGTATCTTGTGCCAATTTTGAAAGTTTGTTAGCGATATAAGTAATATTTTTAGTAGGTTACGTATTTCGGTACTTTTGAAAAAGTATGTTGCGTATCTACAAACTTAGTCCAATCAAAAATGCTCAGAACTGGTGCTGATGCGTACAACAGCAACAGTCCAAAATTTAGCAATTACGGAGGATAAAATAAGCAAGCTAATAAGATGAAAGGTACAGACAAACATACACAATCTCAAACTCTAACTAACAACTGATAACAATAATCAAATATCTTAAGAACAAACAGAAGCATAAGTTTAAACAAACTAACAATTTGTACTGGTGCCTCAGTACAAACAGTCCCAAGGCGGGTGTAACTCGGTGGTACAATTCAAGCTAGCAAACAAGCTTATAGCTGTAAATAAATGGTGGATCTAACAAAATAGCCCAGCAGGCTTTCCAAATCAGCAAGAATCAAGACAATTCATTAACAAATGAGCAAGATATTTAGCGCGGAAAAATGAGTTGAAACAAAGCGCACTGAGTGCAGGGCAGTCTAAAACCAAAAGGGTCACTTATGAGCTTAATTTTAAGCTAACAAATGAACTCCAATTCAAGATTTTCTTTTTGCTTCAAATGCACGAGCAACCAAACAACTCATAAAAGCAAATTTCATTTAATTCCAATGATTAATGATGGAGAAAGTAGTGCTGATGTTTTGACCCATTTCAACAGACTTTAACATTTTGACTTTTAAAACTTTTGCAACCTTTGACTAAATTGAAGTTTAACAAACCCTAGATGACTAAAGTAGTTATGCTAAGTTATATTAAGGCTATGTTTGGCAAAAGTAGCTGTGAGCAGTAGCAGTGAGTGAGCTGTAGCAGTGAGCAGTAGCAGCAGTGAGCTGTGAGCAGTAGCTATGAGCAGTAGCCAAAAAAGCTCACAGCTTCATAAAGAAGCATTGAGAAAATGAGCTTTCCTAAAAAAATAGCAAAGCCCACAGCTCTCATGCCAAACGAACACTAAAAATCAAAAAGCTCTTCACCGCTCATTGCCCAAAAAAGCTCCAAAAAGCTTTGTGCCAAACATAGCCTAAAGCTAGATTAAGAGAGATGAGCAAGTTTTATACCTACTGTGATGGCTATGACTTCTAAATTTTCCACAGTGAAACTGCTATAAAATTTTAAAGGTGAGATTGACTTTTTACTCTATACCTACTGAATTTAAGCTTGCATTACACTATATTGACCCTAAGAATGATGACTGAACAGGTTATATCCACTGGAACTCACAATAACACAGTAAATACAACAAATCCAAACACCCCTTTTACAACTGTTCTTAACAGGTTATGAACAAATGGTAAATTAGGCTATGAGACTGAGATTTTAACTTGTCTTAAACTAAACTAAACATAAATAGGCAAAAACAAATAACAATTAACAGTAACAACTAACAAGGACAAATTGTAAGAAATTAACTTAAAATAAAGAAACAAGAACGTGAAACCTTAACCAAGGATGAAGTGAGCTGCTACAGGTTCTGGCTTGACCTAAAACAAGCTAGTATAATCTATCCTGCTTATCATCTTCCAAAGGCTTTCCAAATTGTCAAGCAGAGGTGACCTGTGGTGGTTTGATCCTGTTTATACTTTTTTATATTTCCTTTTTGTATATTAGTGGCTTAAGTGAGCTTATGAAAGTATTTGAAACATTAATTAAGCATAAACAAGATTATTGCAAAAATTCTTAACTACTTTTGAAACTGAAAATTGAGGCAAACTTTGAATGAGTAAAACTGGAATTCTTATATTAAAACTGAGATGGAAGTACAAGATTAAAACTGATTAACTAAGTTAAGAACTACATGAAAAAACATAACATAACTATCAGACATGCCTCCAAGGGCTTACATAGGGAACCTATTTATACTAAGAGGTGAAAAAGTAGGGCTTCTCTCTTCCTTGTGCTTCTTCTGTGTGTGTAAGCAGCTCAGAAAGTACTTGGATTCAAATCCCACCATTGGACTGGTATTGACTTAATCACAGCCTTTCAATTGATTTGGCGCCCAGAGGAAACCTTGACTTGATGCCCTGGAGTAAGGATATTTTAGCAAGTGGGTTGATGGGATAGGGGGACAAAGATGTTGGGGAGTGGCAGGGGAGCTTGATGTGATTGGTTTTGGCGGGCAACCAAGAGGAAGAAGAAAGGATGCCCTGGTTTGAGTTTGTTGACCTGTTGTGAATAAAACAGGGATGGGATTGGGTCAGTGGGTTTGTTGGGCTGGGTTTATGAAAAAAAACGGGTAGAAAAATTTACAAAGGGTCCGTTTGTGTTAGTGACTTATCACAAGGACCAAGTTTGCAATTTCACCAAAGTTGAGGGGGTGAAGCTGTAAATCCCCCAAAGTTCTCACAAGGATCAATGTTGCCAAACTTAATAAACCCAAGGACCATTGATGCCATTTTCCATTTTAAAACACCCAAGGACCATTTTTGCAATTTTCAAAAGTTGAGGGACCTTTTCTGCCATTTGCCCAAAGTTTCATTCAAGGAACAGTTTTGACAACTTAGAATATTACGGGACCTTGAATGATAAATTTCCACCTTTATGAATTCCAGGGACTATTTTGCCAATCTTTGAAAGTTCAGGGACTGAAAATGCCAATTATGCAATTTTTGTTTGTTTTTCGTTTGTTTTCAATCCTTTTGTCCCTGAAACTTATAAAAACACAGTCCAATGATATTTTCTGCATTTTGAGACTTTTTAAAGTGTTTTTGACTGTATTTGAGGTCTAAATGTGAAAGAAATGATGAGTATTTACATACTCATCAGGCGTTTTCATAATAGTAATATAAAAACATAATTTATTCATTTCGGATAGAATTGTTGATTTATGTCGTTACTAGGTTCGTGTCGGTACGCGTGTGATGTTGTGTGCGAGATATCCTCTCGTTGTGGTACATAAATACTCAGTAATAGTCAGATAATGAATTATTCACGTGTTTTTGATAAAATAAACAATGAAATGAGTTGCTGTGAGCTACAGCGTGCGGGTTTTGTTTCCCAAAATAGTTACGCAGCTCATGAATGCTTAGCCTAAACAGTTATGTAATAATAAATTACCACTTATTGTTTAAAATTTGTTTAAAAAAAATTCCGGTTTGTTACACAATTTCAGGTCATTTTCCAAACCTCGACAATTTACTATTCACCAGTTACTATTCATCATTTACTATTCACCGATCACTATTCATCATTTTCGGAGTCAGTTTGAGATTTTGAGAAACGTTCAGAAATTTTACTATTCATGTGACACTATTAATTCCCGGAAGGAAAACACTATTCATGAACATCATTCATTTCACTGTAAACCTAGTTTACGGGTATTCAAATTCGCGTAACCAGTTTGGTTTAGCTGCGAATTCATGCATCATTAGTAGGAACACTTCATATGGACTAGAAATAGTCTACATATCATCACAATGACATTTGCATACTATTCCACTCGTAGGTTTTTCAAATTAACATTTTTGTATATTTGACATTTTACGTATATTTAAACTTAAATAAAAGCTTACACGCGATCAATAATGTGACTAACACGTCCGACGCTCCCGACTATGATCCTAACATATTTTCATACTCATTATAATGATATAAAAAATTATATTATTAATTTACCCGGTGTTTTCAAATCAGCTGCTACATTTTCCGTTAGGAGCTTATAACTCCGTCGGTTCGCGATATTTCAACCCGATAATTATTCTAACACCCAATTCTTGCAAGGAATATGATTTTACAATTTTTACAACTTCGTCATATTTTATTTCATCTCGTTACAATTTATTTCTAGTTAACTCGGTACCCGGTAACACCCAATACACAACTTAAACTAACTAATACTTACACTTTGGAGACAAGGGCTTTAATTAGCCCCAACCCCTCCCAACTTTTCCCCTTTTTCCGCCCCATGCCCCCCTAGTACCAAAATATACTTGATTTTCCTTGACCAAAATTCCTACATCAAGACTTATACTTTTTACTACTTCATTTGCAAATTATAACTAAAATAAACTAGCAAAATTTTCTCTCTTCCTTCTTCTTCTTTGTTTGCTCGGCCAAGGATCAAACCACAAGCAAACTCCATTGATTTTTCAAGAACAAGATATAAACAAGCTCCATTAGTACTCCTTTTAGGATTTTGAAATAAAAATCCAAGGTGTTATTAGGTTTTCATCTTCAAAACTCACTAATCCTTCAAAGTAAGTATACTAAACTCTTTTCCATAATTTTACCAAGCTCTTACAAAGTTCATATGATTTTTATACAAGTCTTACATGCACATGCAAGTTTATACCACTCCATTTATACTTTTATGTCATTTGAGCCCTAGATATGTATTATATGTAAACCCTTGATAGATTAGCTTGGTTGATGATGTTTAGGAACCCATGACACCCTAAGAAGGTGTATGGTAGATTAAGGGATGTTTGGTTGTTGATTGGATGGATTTGGACAAGTTACAAACTAGGAAAAACAAATTTTGAAACTATATAAAACCTACTGTCCTTATTTGCAAAACGTGGAAAAATCAGGGACTAGGGAGTAATTTTGGACCAAAGATTAGAAAATACATTCAAAAACGAAACTATGGCCGCCGGAATGAACAAAAACGAGCTTATAACGAAGGAGATATGATTTTTCAAAGTTTAACGACGAAAAACTATTTTCTGAAAATAACCTTGCTGTTGGACGACATTCGACGGACAAAATGAGGCGTTTAACGTAACCTAGAGGAGCCGAACCACTGAAAATGTGTTAGTACATGTTTATACGAAACCGTGGATATAAAGAACGTAGAAAATTAGCTTATAACGACCAGTGGCGAAGCTATAAAATTTTCAGTGGGGGGTCGGGATCTAAAATTTTTTATTGCTTAATGTATAAAAAAAATTTCACAATTAAAATGGGGGGTCGAAACCGAATATACCGAAATTTTTCTACACGAAAACTATATACCCCCTACATCGCAAAAAAAAATTCGGGGGGTCGGGCGCCCCCCGGCCCCTATGTAGCTGCGCCATTGATAACGACCAAGATACTCGCGTTTATAACCCGATAACTCTATTATATTTTGACAGCCTCTATTAGAAATATATTTTACGTACTAAAAACTATACTTTTTAAGTAACAACAACGGAGAGCCGTATTTCTTACCCGTCGAGGCGTGTGATCAAAAGTTTAATAACGCGACTATTAGATATCATCTCAAGGTTTTCAAACGCCAAGTTCTAACACTAACACTTTATGCACATCATTACACGACTAGTTTTGCTAGGCTAGTTGGACATATTTTTCCCAAGTTATGGAAAACATTAAATTTTGACGATAACTATTATTTTCAAAGTACGAGTGGTATAGATATCATGTGCATGTGCATTCACTACATCAATTCATAATCTAAAGTAGATCATATTCATTCATATTAGGTTGCGGCTAGTGTTCGCGCCTTGTTGTCCCGTTCATTTCATATTCATCGCACTACTGTAACAGGTGGGTTTTCATAGCCCCGTTTACATTTTATTATTTGTTTTCAAATCCCACGGGGGAGAATACATTGCACCATTTTCCGTACGGGCCTAAGTATCAAATTCAAGTACAATGCTTAAGTTACTGCATTTGCCATGTTAAAGTCCTCTATTATCATGAACCGTTAATTATGCTTAAGCGAGAGTGAGTGGATAGATCTATTGAGGGTGACGCCTCCATCTGCGTTGGTTATACCAACAGTCAAACGGATGCATTTCATTTTTATCATATTAGAGTGTCTGGCAAAACACTCTGGAGGGGCATTTCATTCAGTCTAGCTTCGGGGTCATGAGCTTAAGGGCTATTGTACTATTTTTCATGTGACTTTTGTCATACACTTTATACTTGAGGTTACCGTATAACATTTCATTTTTATAAACCTATGGATCTCACCAACATTATTGTTGACCGTTTTAGCAATGTATTTTCAGGTAATTAAAGTAGCTCATGTTGGCATGCATTTTGGACCTACATGGAGTCGCGGGGTCGACGCGTCTCACCTTTTATTTCATGCACTTATGTAACGTTTGATCTTGTTGAACTTGTTTTTCATAAACTTGCAACGTCTTTTGGGACCTTATTTTGTAAACTTTGAATGTTTAATGATCAAACGATGTATTTTTCTAAACGACACTTTAGGTCGTTCAATATAACCTTGTATGAGATGCCATGAACGTTATACCCAGGTATTCCATTCCGCTGCTATTCAGGTAAATTAAGGGTGTGACACTTGCTTACCACACCAGCAGCGTACCATATTGAAGGAGGAAAGGTTTTGGGGGAAAGATAAAGCATGATGAGTGACAATATAATTGTGACTCACAGTAATATAGGGAACCGGGACAATCTACAACGGCTAGAAAATAATTCGCAACAGTGAATTACGTTTTTGCCCTCACAAATAATACGTTGTTGTTCCTATTATGGACCGAGGGACGCAATCGGCCTCAAAATCTCATGTTTTGGACGCCACACGACGATTTTGAAAAGCTAAGGTCCATGGCGATGTTTTGTGGAAAGTTCAGGGACCAACAATGTATTTTACTCTTTATATAATATGCGTCCAAAATTATTTTGATCCATATACAGATTCATTTAACTTTATCAAATAAAGTTATTGAGAACTTTATTAATCGTATCTAGAAGTTGAAGTTGTAAGCCATGCTTGAGCCATTACAGATCATTCCTCATTTAGAGCGAATTAAATACTTCAATATTGATTGTCTCGTAAAATATCAATAAGATATTTACATCCATCTCGAGACAATATGTCTTTTAATAATCAATTTTGTGTTTTTGTGAATTTATTTATTCACAAGTCATCTCTTAAAAGACATAACTTTAGAGCTCTTATTTCGGTTTAGCACAAAAACCGATTTATATCCAATAGATTTTACACATTGACGTCTACGAACTTCACGTTTCAAGACTTTTAGTATTTGCAAGATACTAAGTCCTTTTATGTTGGCCAATCATTTCGTTGAACGCACATTTGGATATTAATTCATCATGCATAATAGCAAGCAATATATTGTATGTAGACAGATTTATCAACATCATTTATGTTTCGATTCCATATAACTTTAGACATGATATAATTTATTGAGATTTCATTAGCTATTTGAAGTTCTTTGGAACCTTCATGTCTAGTGTCTCTTTATTAGACTATCATGGGGTCTTTTATACCTCGAACAACCATCTTGTTTTCATGCTCCATATTTTTCATCGAGGATTTTATTTGGAATCAATTTGTCTACCATGCTTGAGGCATGTTATAATAAAATAGTGTCCTTGAGGGACAACTTCTAATTAGAGCATGAGTAGCTGAAATTTTGGTTTTAGCCAATGTTTATTTATGGCTATTAGATTATCCATTGAGTAATCAATTCATAAAAAAATTCTTTCGAAGATCAACAGAATATGATAATTCATTCTGAATTTGCAGCTACTTCTCTCCTCCTGAAGGAATTATCCATCTTCTATATCCCATATATGTGCATTTAGGTGGAGTAATTTGCACACAAAAAACAAATATGGGATATGTTTGGTTTATAACCAAAACCAATTATAAAAGGGATGATTTATAATAACATATTGGCATGATGCTAATTTTGTTGTTGTGCATATTATAATATGGCCCCATACAAGAACACAAGTTTTTCTCTTAGTTTCATTTGATAATTCAGAAGTAATTCATCGCATTTTCATGATGAAATACTTACTCTGGAATGTTAGGCTCGCATTGAGCTATTAATCATGCAAACTTGAGGTTGTGATTTAATGACCATTTAGACGATGCATCGATTTTAAACTCTAAATGGTTCATACAATGGATTTTTATGCCTACATATATCCATTTTTTTTCTTTCCAGAAAATTGAGGAATTGAGTCTCCATTCTAGTTGATAGATTAATAATCAACTTCTTTTGAGAGATAATACCATTTATATTGAAGAATGTTATTCTTCTATAGTTTCGCATCATTAATGACTCGGGATGGTGTAACCGGTCATGCCAAAAATATTATAGCTCATAAACTTATGTTATGGCTATGATTTGCTTTTACTAATATTTATATAATGCATGTCGAGGAAGATACAAAAGAATATAATGCATCCTTAATATTTAACTTCGTTCCTCATGACAAATTTATATTTCTTTTATGGAGCAAAATGCGCTAGCACAGATTTTTAAATCTATGAATATAGTGTGTAATATCTTTGACACACTTGTATTTCATGTACATCACATTGCATTTTTGCATAAATAGCATTTTTGTTTGCTCTTTTCTTATTGTATTTTCGCCACTACTAGTGGTTTGTCATTGTCATACTACCTCGACCATAGCATTTACCATGATAAATGATCTTTAACCATTTATCGTTATATTATCACATTCACATGAGGGAATGAGGATCTCATATTGATCATTTTATCTCATTCACTTGAGGGAATGAACATCTTATGTTGATCATTTTATCACATTCGCTTGAAGGAATGGAGATCTTTATGTTGCAACTTGAGGTTGCCAACGAATTTCTTTTAACACGACAATATGGAGCAAATTTAGTAAACGGGTTTATCGTGTTTGTTCAAACATGCCCATTTCTTTTATATCAAAGCATCGTTCTCGATATATGAGTATATTCAAGGCATTAACCATCTCATCGCATTTTTTCTTTTCATCATTCAGATGTACTACTTAATATGCGAAAAATATGCTCACATTTGCAAGAATCTCTTGCTTATGATGGTCAAATCTTTCTTTTAGATTTTGACATACATTTAACGGATCTTTCACCGTTATATATTTTCTTTTTAATTCAGATCTAACACTGAAATTGTGAGACCGAACTCGCTTATGCTTGAGGTGCATACAATCATAGCGAGATTTTCAGGAATATTACTTGCTTTTGTTTGGTAATGTATCATTAAGATCTTACCGTAAGTTAACGAATCTTTGATCGTTAAGCTAAGTATTCCCTTTTAAGGTCCTCACGAAGAAGACGAAGTTCTCCTTGAATAACAACTGAATTGACCGAACCAATTGCTCCCTTTATTGAATTGTGAGCCGTAATATATATCAAAGTAGTTTTTTAAACAAAAATTGTTAGTGTATACAATCAATCAATAACATGCCAAGGTACAAGGGCTATCAAAGAGCATATGAGGAGATGCAAAGACACTTCGCAACAAAGAATCATAATCATACTGTGATCATGCATGTATGTAATTAATACAATTTAATCAACATTGGTTACTAAGATTATTTTTCGAATTAAAAGACGTACGCAATGACTTTTGATATTGATGATCACAATTACATCAACTTATAATAAGCATATATTTTCACATATCTAGAAATATTCAAAAAATTCATTAATATGCTCACATTTGCAAGAATCTCTTGCTTATGATAGTCAAATCTTTCTTTTAGATTTTGACATACATTTAACGGATCTTTCACCGTTATATATATTTTTTTAATTCAGATCTAACACTGAAATTGTGAGACCGAACTCGCTTATGCTTGAGGTGCATACAATCATAGCGAGATTTTCAGGAATATTACTTGCTTTTGTTTGGTAATGTATCATTAAAATCTTACCGTAAGTTAACGAATCTTTCATCGTTAAGCTAAGTATTCCCATTATAATATTTTAGAACAGAAACTTAAAACTTTTGTTTCTAAAGGGGATAAAATTATCTAATCTTTAACAAATTAAAGAAGCCTTATGTTTTAGTTTTAGTGTTTATATTTAGAAAATAAGTTGTTGCACGATAAACTATTTAAAGTAGCTTCTATAAATAGTTTGAAATAAATATAAACAAATTTACATAGCTATTTGTTTTTATATTTAATCTAAATAAATCCTCTTATATTTTGATTTAAAAAAATGTGTAAAACGAGATACTTAGAGCAATGGGTATGTTAATGTTTGCTCCACGTTAAACCTTAACTCAACGCGTTAGCACACCGTCTAGCTGCGTTAAGGCGGCGTTAATGTGGGACGTTATCCCCTTATATATATTACACTTTGGCCCCTTGTAACCTTTTATATTATTTGAATTCAAAAACCAAAAAATCCAAAACACCCCCTTGGTTCTTAAAATTCAAATTGTAATTTAAAATTCAGAATCCAATACAAAACAATAAAAACATAGAAACGTCAAATAACGATACGAAAACACAAATCATCCAACGATTCTCATGAAGCTTTTATATAGATTTGTAATTGTCGATGAGATCTGACTTCTCTTCTCACACTTGCAACACTTGTTCCTAACCATCTTCAAGGCGACATGAAGTTGCAGATCTGTTTCATCATTTCTTAATAGAGTTTCTAGACCGACCCTGATAGCTGGATGGTCTTGAAGCAGCTTACGCAACCTTTCGACATCTGGAGCACGATCATTCATCTGTAGCATAATACGAGTTATCTCCCCTAGCAAATTGTTAATCAGCTTGACCTCTTTTTCTTATTCATTGCGTAATCGGGTAAGGATAGCCTTTTGCGCCTCAGCTGGTTCGTTAGCCATAGTTTTTGTGTTAAAATTAGTGATACTTGTGTTAAAATCAGCTGGTTCGTTTGCGCCTCAACGGGTCGGTTCTCTTCCTTCAACGCTTCCGCTTGAGCGGCTAGTATCTGAGACGGTAGTGGCGAGCTAATCATCATTCCCAAAGATCTAACTCTCAGTGGCGGAATTCTCTCCTTCCGACTAAGAGCATCGGCTACGACGTTTGCCTTTCCGGGATGATAACGGATTTCGCAATCGTAATCGCTAAGTAGCTCTAGCCACTGTCTTTGTCTCATGTTCAGCTCCTTCTGATCCAGAATGTGTTGTAAGCTCTTGACGTTCTTCTGAGTCAATTTAGTTAGCGACTTGGCTATTTTAGAGAATCCCTCAATGAATCTCCGGTAATAACCTGCTAAGCCTAAGAATTGACGAACTTCTGATGGGGTTCTTAGAGCGGTCCATTCCTTGATGGACTTAATCTTTGCGGGATCTACGTGAACTCCTTCACTATCAATCACGTGACCCAAGAACTGTACTTTCGGAATCCAAAATTCACACTTAGAGAATTTGGCATACAGTTTCTCCTGTCTCAGTAACTCCAAGATGAGCCTCAAATGCTCTTCATGTTCCTCCTTACTCCTAGAGTAGATTAGGATATCGTATATGAATACTATCACAAACTTATCCAAGTAGGGTTTACACACTCGGTTCATGAGATCCATAAATACTGCTGGTGCGTTGGTTAAACCAAATGGCATCACTTGGAACTCATAATGTCCATAGCGAGTCCTAAATGCAGTCTTAGGGATGTCTTCCTCTCGAACCCTGAGTTGGTGATAACCCGATCTCAGATCTATCTTCGAATAGATACTCGATCCCTGAAGTTGGTCGAACAAATCATCGATCCTGGGTAGAGGGTATTGATTTTTCACCGTCAACTTATTCAACTCTCTATAGTCGATGCACATGCGAAACGATCCATCCTTCTTCTTAACGAATAACACTGGTGCTCCCCATGGTGACGAACTAGGCCTTATAAATCCCTTCTCTGTCAACTCCGTCAGCTGCTTTGACAATTCTTCCAGTTCAGTAGGAGCGAGTCGAAACGGTGCCCGGGGTGCTACTATAATGGGTAACATCACAAGTCTAGGTTTAATATGTTACCTAGTTCTCTATAACCTTGGCTCTGATACCAATCTGTAACACCCCTAAAATTTGGTACAGCGGAAGACTTAACAAGTTTTCGGGGTGCTACTATAATGGGTAACATCACAAGTATAGATAGATAGATAGCATGGATTTGAATGTAAAACAAGGTCAACATTTAGTTTTAAAAAGTTTACATTCATCCAAAAGTATTTAAACGAAAGCCCATAATAATTAAAAGTAGGTCCATCAAATGAAAATCAGAGTTTTGATCGATCCCTCAACCTTGCCGAGCACCAAGCCTCCAAATTCCAACTTATTCATGCAAGCATCTAGTTACCTGAGAAAAACATGCTAAAAGTCAGCTTACGCTTGTGAGTTCATAGGTTTAAGTTGTAAAGCAGTTGTGAACCTGAAGAGTTATTTGCTATGTGTGACTAGAGGCAGATACAGTTTCAACATTCCAACATCAGTCCAAAATCAATCAATTCCATATCATTTGTTATCAAGTGGTTGTATGAGTGGGCCCCTCAGCGGTCACTAGCCAGGCAACAGTTATAGTAAGGAACCACCCATTACTACCCTGATCTAGGCCGGAAGTAGATATCCATACTTAGCTAGGCAATAGTTATAGCAAGGGATTGCTACCCTAGTCTAAGGAAATATCTACCGCATACCTAACCTTAACTAGCCAACACTAATAGCAAAACAAAAAGTTGTAGCAGGTCCGAGAAAATAGTTTGCATGTTTTCTCCCCTAAGTTTAAAAGCAGTAGAGATATGAGTAAAAGTGGGGCTATGAAACTCACCTCAAGTCAAGCAAAGCACAAATCAACAAGTATGAGAATGTAAGAGAGCGGCTAATACGTCACAGCAACCTACAGACGGGCACAACCTAATCATACGAAACTTGGCTTAATATCGTTTTTCAAAAGTTATTGTATTCCCATAGTTTCCCAAATAGTTTCCGTTTATTTTCCAAAAACATTTGTTGAAAAGCATTAGTTGTTGTTTGGTATCGTTTGGTATCGTTGGGTGTGGGTGTTTAGAGACAAAGTCTCGACTCCAGTGAACTTATGCCAAACAAGCATATCAAGTAGGTTCACATACGTGAAAGTCAAGTAGTACACAAAAGTCATATAGCACCAATCAAGTCAAGTAGTTCACAAAACAAGTAACGTCATGCATGTCAAGTTAAGGTCAAATGATATGACCTTAAGAGTCGATAAGTTCTCATCAGAAGGGTCGATCTCTTATCAAATTCGTCAACTTGATAAGCTTAACCATTCTTCCGTTTACTTATTGATTCTAAAGTTATATCGCCTAATTAGTCGTAGGATATATTTCTCATTAATATTATCATCTAATACCTTTATTGGGCTTCTATTGGGCTCGTCAGTCCAATAGATCCAACAACCATACTAAGGTGATCTATTAATGTTAAATCGATCCGAAACTTACTAACAATTGAGGTGTAATAAATACCCTAAGAACAATATATCCTAGTTTCACGTGCACTCGAATATTTAATAACTCACATCAAGTAAACATTTGTCTTTGAAAAGTTCTTATGCTTTTATTTCAAAAACATTTCCATTTAGAATTTTGTAAACAATTTCGTTTCATATGGTTAATAATGTTTCCGATAAGTATTAATCTAACTTAATAGTTAATAGTTATCGTTAACGTTATTATTTATCACTTACTTATTTATTATATAAGTGAATGTATATATGTATGTTGGCATACTAATATACTTTGACTCATATATATTAGTACATTAGGGCCAACTAAAATTCTCTCTCCCTTTGGAGATTTCCGGCCGCCACCCTTAATCACTTTTCCGGCCAAGTTTCACCCCTAATTCGTCCTCTCTACTCATCTTTGATGGGTATGCAATACGATTAGGGCTGTTACTATTCTCTTGAGGGTGGTTGGTTTCGATTATCATGCTTATCTAATCGGATTTCTCCATTTATTGGTGGTTTTAACCCGTATTCATTCATTAATCGTTTTGTTAGGGTTTTAAACCGCCTATCTTTTTTAATCGATCCCTTTTACCTTTGATGCATAGGTCGGTTATTCAAATCGATTATATATTCACAAGGGTCGATTTATTGCCTTTATTGATCCTAAGTCGAAACCCTAACAATTCCTTCATGCCTAACGATCACCTTTTTATTCATGGCTGTCGTTATTTGTATTAGGGTTTAGGCTTGTTACGATTTATGAGGGCAATTTTTTTTGGGTAAAAGGGTTAATTCACCCCGGTAAAATATATTATCCAAAAAAACGTTGAAGTACTAAAAACACCTACTACTATGGGCGATTTTGGTACCTAGGGCTTATACGTATTTCCTGTTCATCTTTACAACCTTAAATCCATTTTATTTTAATTCAATCTTATAATAATTCATCCTTATACTGTAAATCTGTGTCCTGTTCTTCATAAATTCTCCACACAAATTTTATCCGCCTATTTCATTTTATTTTTCCGTTACAACAATCCATTTCACTGTATAACGTTCATCTCATTTTCACCTTATTTTCTTAGATCTGTTATGGTGTTATTTCATTGATACTATGGCGGATGTAAACCCAGATCCAAAACCTAATCCGTCTTCTCGTAAGATGGATTCATCACTTAAACCTAGGAAAACAACGAGAACCATGAATCCACCATCGAAATCTGCTTTGAGGCATGCGAATGTGGTTGCTGACACTCCTAAGAGTCTTTACTCTAAGGTTCGTACGAGATCTGCTTCTAAGGGTGATGGCGGCGCTGGGGATATGGAGGATGTGGAATATGAGGATGGGGCTTCTGATTCTGTGGTGGGTAGTGAAGATTTGGGAGGCTCATGTTAAGGTATGGAGGAGGAATTGAGTGTTGGTGATGGTTGTGATGCTGCTGGTAAGATTTCTTCTACTTTTGTTAGTGATAATGAGGTTTGTGATGATAGGAGTAATGTTGTTATTGATGAAATTGCTGAGAGCTTGAATAGTGAGTCTAGGTCTGTTAATGTTGAACCTGCTAGTGTTTTGGGTAAGGGTAATGTGTCTAGTGGTAGTGAAAGTGTACCTGGTGTGCCTGCATTAGGGGTAGATAACACTAATTTGAATCCAAAATCTGGTTCTGCTAAGCCTAAGAGTACTCCTAAGGTTACTTTTGGGGATGTCAGGGTTCCGGGTTTGTTCAAGGTTAATGGGGATACTAGTGAACTGGGTAAAGGTGATGGCGAGGTGAGTAATTTTGTTGTTGGTGAGTCGAGTGGGGTTAAGGATGCGGATATGAGTGATAGTGCTTTTGAGAAAAGTAGTAGGTCCTTTCGTGATGCTGTTTCGAATAGTTATGGTGGTAATGGTAATAACAAATTGCATTATGTCCCTCCGTCTATTATTGGTGAGAACAGGAAAGTAGCTAAGATGGATCCGGTGTTAGAAGAGGGCTGAAAGAGATGGGGTAACACAGTTGTGGGTTTTTTTGTCGGATTTCGTATGAATTATGCTGATTTGGTTTACCATTTGAAGCGAATGTGGAGGGTATATCAGTTAGATAATGTTATCATGAATCAAAATGGTATGTGTTTCTTTGATTTTAAGTCAAAAGATGGTATGGAATTGGTCATTGATAAGGGTCCGTGGTTAGTGAATAATAAGCCGTTGTTTGTTAAGAAATGGGAACCGGGTTTATGTATGTCTAAACCTGAGGTTAAGAATAAGAACATCCTCAGCAAGAGAGCAATTGTACCTAAAATTCTCTCTCCCTTTGGAGATTTCCGGCCGCCACCCTTAATCACTTTTCCGGCCAAGTTTCACCCCTAATTCGTCCTCTCTACTCATCTTTGATGGGTATGCAATACGATTAGGGTTGTTACTATTCTCTTGAGGGTGGTTGGTTTCGATTATCATGCTTATCTAATCGGATTTCTCCATTTATTGGTGGTTTTAACCCGTATTCATTCATTAATCATTTTTTTTAGGGTTTTAAACCACCTATCTTTTTTTAATCGATCCCTTTTACCTTTGATGCATAGGTCGGTTATTCAAATCGATTATATATTCACAAGGGTTGATTTATTGCCTTTATTGATCCTAAGTCGAAACCCTAACAATTCCTTCATGCCTAATGATCACCTTTTTATTCATGGCTGTCGTTATTTGTATTAGGGTTTAGGCTTGTTATTGTTTCGATAGTGTTCCTCATGGTGCTTATTGTATATTTTTTTGAGGCGGTTGGGGTACAGATATGCTGTTCTTGAATGATTTACGAAACCCTTATTTAGGGTTTTGATTATTTTGATCAGATCTGTTGGTGTTCTTTAAGTTGGCCACTCTTGTGGTGGTCGATTTAGGGATTCACTTATGCTGTAAGTTGGACTTTGTCCATTGATTGGTGGAAGTAACCTTCGTTAAGGTTTGTTTGTGTTTGGATCCTGCACGTTTATTGGAAGTTGTTGATATCTGGTATGTATTTTGGACGTGGGTATTGAGAGAGATGGAAGTAACGTTATTGGATGTGTAGGGTTTTCGTATACCTACTGGTTGTTCAATCTGATCTTGCTGCTACTCTTTTATGTTTTTGGGGATTCATATTGATATGGTACATCATGCACCTGCTGCTGCTGCTATGCATTAGGAGGTGTTTATGTGTTTCTATTCAGCTTATATGTTGCTACATGCTTATGGTGATGGATAGTAGCTGAATTGGGTACGTGCATAGGTCTTTTCCTACTCTTTGAAAACTTAAATCACATCTTTTGATCCATAAGTGAAAAAGATCCATGTTGTAAATGGAAGTTAAGTTTGGGGACTCTTGTTCAAAACCCCAATTACACGATCATGGAGCTGTTATATTCTCATTCTGTTTGGAGTATCGTGATTGTCTATGATGGAAGTTAGGGTTTAAATCCTATGTTCATCAGTTTGGTCATCATGCTTGGTGTTTATTAATCTGTGCTCGGTTTTGCATCTAAACATACACCTTTGGAGCAAGTTTGGCCTCTTTGTATATGTTCATCTCCTGGTTATCACACATGTGCTCTGACTCAGATTCTTTTGAAGCATGGTTTGTGGGACTATGAAGATGATTATGGAAGTTTGGACTACTATGACGATATGAAGATTCAAGAGTCTACTTGATTTGCAATTATTTTTTCTCTTATAGTCGTTGTAGTTTAATGTTCAATTATTTGTTATAAGTGTGGCTTGTCACCCTTATATTGTAAGTTATAGGAATGATGTTTCATTCCTATAGGAGAGTCTGTAAGTGTCCTAAGGGACTGAGATGAGGGAGTCACCCTTATCCTTTGTACTTCAATGTTTTTGGTGTAATATATTTTACCAGGGTGAAACATCCCTTTTACCCAATATAAANCTTGCACCAAATCATAACCAAATCATCCAAGAAAGGTCAAGAATCAATCATAAGCCTCAAACTAAGTCAAAACAACAAAAACCCAACAAAAGTCGTGGGTCTAACCCACGACCCTAATTAAATCCGAATCCCAAACACACCATTTTGATACCAAACTTGTTTGTTTTAGGGCTGAGCAAAACCCGACTGACACCCGAAAACCGTCCCGATCCCGACGTCCCGAATCGTCTCGAATCCCGAACCGACCATACTCGGGTCGGGACTCGGTTTGGGTTTTTCAGCTTGTCGGGATTCGGGTCGGGTCGGGAGTCGGGACGAAGTCGGGATTACAAAGAAAAACTATACAAATCGGTTTCGTTTCGGGACTCGGGACGGGATTCGGGACGATTCGGGCTAGACTCGGGTCGGGATTCGGTTAGGATTTTCAAGCTTGTCGGGATTCGGGCTTCGTCGGGACGGGTCGGGTTCCAGCCCGATGCACACCCCTAGTTTGTTTTACATTTTTATTAACCAAAAACCATTAAAATGTAAAAACCCACTTAGTTTTAACCCAAAATTACAAGATCTCATAAGTTTGACTCAGATTAAAGTCAAACCCACAAGAAAAGTTAACCATCTCACCTTTTCTTCTTAGATCTACAAGTTTTGAATGACAATGATGGTGTAGGATGATGTTTATGGGTCGAATTTATCAAGAAAGTGGTGATGGAGGTTGTTTGGTGATGTAAAAATTATATAAGAATGATGAGGAAGTGATGGGGATTGATTTGGTAGTGTCAAATGATAAAAAAAATGATGGTGGAGGTGTTGGTGTATGGTGGCCGGCACACAAGAGAGAAGAGGGAGGAGAGTGTGTGATGGAGAAGATGAAAATGATAAGGGTAGGGTTAGGGTAACGGTTTATTAGTTGTAGTTTGTGTAAATTGCAAGTAAGTCCTTGTTTTCTTAGTTATTTAGCCACAAGGGAGCAGTGTAGGGACTAGTGGTGAAATTATCATAATCTCTTCCGGTTTTACTTGTTTATAATCATAGAAAAATATTAGATGTCACCGAAAGTGTTTTTAAACATTTCCGTTAGTTTTAGATATGTTTTTCCGTAAAAGGTTATAATAAATACGTTTATAAAATAAACGTAATGTTTTCTAAATTCTTGTTGACAAAACTCAACCGGGGCTAGAAAAAATATGTCATGGCCACTCTTGGGTTCATTCCAGTTGTTCTATTGTTAGTAGTTCTCTAGTTCTCAAATGTTTGAACTATAACTACGTTTGTTAAAAGAAATATAATCGTTAAATGTTTATTTCTTGTTTATTAGGATTTCTAGTGCCACGTCGCGTAGTGCCTAAATTGAGGTGTAAAATAGGTCAAATAGTACGTAGGGTGCTAAACATGTTATATAAGCTTCTAGTTTCCACATAAATCACAAGACTCAATAAAATTCTCAGTAGCTCAAATGTTATATTTATGAAAATGTAATGCGGTGAGTTTTGAAAAGATGCCTTAAATTACCGGTTGTCACAAAGATGAAGAAGTATTCAGAGAGTTTGAACAAGCCAAAGCACGTGAGGCAGCTGCTCGTAGGGAGCGGGAACAAAGAGAAGCAGAATACCAATGGGAAATGGGGTTAGGCCCTCATGAATCAGAGTCTTCGACTTCGAGTGAGGAGGGATGGGTCTCAGATGATTCATTTTATTAATTTTTAGTTTTATTTTCATTATCGTATCGTTGTTTGTATTAATCGTACTATGTATTTCATGTTTTCACTTTAATGTTTAATGTAATTCGTGTTTTAAATGTTATGTTAGTGATTAAATGAGTGTTAGTTTTAGTTTAGGGTTGAATTTGAAAATATTTGAGTTAAAGTTGAGTTAAGGTGAGTTATGATAAGATGTGTTTTTTTTTAGTTAAGGTGAAAAGGTTAAAGCTGATGTGGCGCTGACGTGACACTGAGTTAATTTTTAACTCCAAGTTACCACACCTAGTGCTCTTAGAATAATAATTCAAGCTCGAAACCCTAAATAAATCACATCATATGTACGATGTCTGAAATCCGTGCTCCAACCGCTTCGGAGCGTGAGTCTAGATCAGGCAAACCTATTTGTGAAAGACAACATTTCGTATTCGAGTCGTTTGAGCTCTAGCCGACGATTATATATAAGAGATATTTGGTGTAATCATTCACGAGCTTTAACATATTTTAGTCAAGCGCTTGATCAACCTTTTAAACACAATTCCAACTCAAAATAGTCTAAAAAAAATTAACTAACCTAAGTTAATTAAATCCTTAATTATAAGTGGTTGGGTAGGAGAAGCAACTAATTACTAGATTCCACATTCACTTATAGTAAGCATAGTTGTTAGGATCCCGATTCTGATCTTAGGATCTTATAATTTTACGATGCTTCAAAGCAAAAATGATCTGGATCCTACATAGGATCTTTGCAAGCTTAAGATCTTATAGGATCCCGATCTTGAATATACGATCTTAAGATCTACTCCGATTCGATCTTACTTTTCTCGGATTACAAGCTAAAAAACTACTCCCTCCGTCCCATATTAAGTGTACCACAATGGAATCTTGGGATGTCTCAAATTAAGTGTTAATATTGTATTCCAACATGAGATGAGACTTTAGTGGGTAAAAATGGTATTTGATTGGTGGAGAGTGTAGTTAGTGGAATTTTCTAAAACTTTGTGCATTTTGAAAGTGGACACTTAATATGAGATGGAGGGAGTATAAATTTATGGGTTGTTTTTTTTCGTGGAATTCAAAAAACATGTTAATCTTTTTAAATATTTCATAATCATAATTTAGGACAATATTTCTATAATACATTCATAATATTTTGTGTTTATAATGTATAATAATTTGTAGATTTGTATAATATTACAAAAACTATTAAGAAATAACATTAGAGTAGGATCTTAAGATCTCGATCCGATCTTACGATCACGATCTTGCGAAAACGAAAATGATCCTGGGTAGGATCCCGATCTTGAAAACCGTGATAGTAAGTATTCAAAATAACTAAAGTGAACTCACCATTCATGTTAAAGCTAGTCATTTTAAGAGAGCATGAAACATGCTTTGCAACGTCAAAACACTAACACACCTAATACATACTTGTGGGTTGTTCTATAAAAATTTCTGCCATGTGGCGGGTGCGACTCTAAACCAAAAAATTAAAAGTCGCCTTCCATAAAAAATAAAGATTTCTGCCATAGGGGCTTGCACACTTGCTTGGCACACCTAACTAGTAATTCCATATTAGAAAAGGTTGATACTGTACTTATCTTTTTAACCTTTTTTTTTTGGTAAAAGGGTTAATTCACTCCGGTAAAATATATTACACCAAAAAACATTGAAGTACAAAGGATGAGGGTGACTTCCCTCATCTCAGTCCCTTAGGACACTTACAGACTCGACTATAGGAATGACACATCATTCCTATAACTTACAATAAAATGAACCTACCAAAATGACACAAGTACATAAACATTAATACTACTACTCAAGAAAACACTTGAGCCTTCTATATCATTATGGTGGTGCACTTTAACTTCCATGAAGAATCCACGTAGAAAAATCCAAGCGATCTTCAACATAAACTCTGTTTGTAGTAGCAAACACCACAAACAACAAACATAAGGGTTAAACCCAACTTTCACTTTATCGTACCATTTATCCCATTAGATGAGGAATTCTGCCAAGAAGGGATCTAAGGGTACTAAAAGCCACCATACACTTTATCCGAATGCTACAACCAGCAAATGTGAATAAGAACCCAGTAGTCATCAAACCAGTAGCAGCCGTAAAGCGTAACAAACAAATAGGGTTATAAAAAACCCTAACAACCATGCAGCATACATGCAATGATCACCCCATCCAAAACAACCAAGTTACACATCGATCAAGAGTGATAACATTCAGCAACAATCTGCAACAAACCAAGGGTNTTTTTTTTTTTTTTTTTTTTTTTTTTTTTCCTCTTCTTTTTGAGTTGGAACAAATAATACTGGGGGATTTGAAAGACTTTTCAAATAGTGGAAAGTTGAGATGACATCTAAGTTAGCAAGATGCAATTAATAGATTTACAAGTGCAATTCTACATTGGGCGTTCCTATTGGTAACAAAAGTAGTTGCTAAACGTGAACTTTGTCGCCAATAGCAGCAACAATCTTCAACCAGGATATTCAAATTCAGGCAACAAACTTAAATATCCCGACAAACAAAGATTCAAATTTTCTAAATTGACAAATTCCAAACGATCGAACAAAATCCAAACGGCGTGATTATAACCAAGTCTTCAAACACTAAATCGATCTTCCAATTCTAAATATCAAATTCAAACTCTAATGACCCACTTGTTTAATAAGTATTATAGTCCAACTTAAAACTTACAACCAAAATATCAAATTTACTTAAGTTAATAAATATCTTGACGAACGAACTCTTATAATTCAAACGTCATACATAAAATAAGTCTAATCACCCACTTATATGATAATACGAACAAATCCAAATTCGAATACGAAACAAACACAAAGACAAATTCAAAAAGACTAAAATTTTCAAACTCTGTGATCCTACTAGTGTCCAACAAATTCGAAATAAAAGAAAACCAAACGGATGTAGTGTTCTTGCTACAATTACTATATATACTTAAATGTCATGTTTTCGGTGCCTTCTTATTGGCCAGCCTCCATTTGCCTACGTTTCCTTTACGTTAGCTAACGCCAGCATATGGGAGCCCAAGTTCATGGCCCGTTTGGTAGCCTACTAGCCCATTCCAAATTATATTGGCCCGTCTCCTTTTTTTTCTTTCTTTTTTGCCTTTCGTTACGTTAATACATTGTGGATATGTATTTTGGTCTAACAGTTTCCGACGTTTGATTTATTTGGCGGTTGATTTTCTTTCATCGGCTAGGTATGATGCTTCTGGAGAATAAAACGTTACCGGATTTCTCTACAGCCTAGGCAAACCGTTTAATAAAAACGACCTACGCAAGAATACTAACAAATGACTCCATTTCGCATTGTTCGTAGTACTAATAAACTAATCCTTTCGGACACCTGCATAGCCACACATGTCTAAAAATGTTGACAAACGTAATGTAACACTAGATGACCGCTACAAACACTCTAATATCCATACACACTTCACTACACAAATACATCACACATGTCATTATGTCAACAAGTCATACTTTTACATAAAACACTTGCAATGCATTCAACTATTATAATGTTCAATAACTTTACACATCACCATTTTTGATATATATATATATATATATATATATATATATATATATATATATATATATATATATATATATATATATATATATATATATATATATATATATATATATATATATATATATATATATATATATAATTACTTAAAAAGTCAAGAAAAATTGTGTCACGGTACATAATATGATAAAGTGATACTTTTGTGCTATTATTTTATAATGGTGACGCCCACCAAGTACAATATGTCAGATATAATACTCGTATGAGACTGAACAACTGACATTCAATGTGCGAATTATGTGAAAATCTACAATGAAACGTTGAATTATTTAACATGCCAAATCATCACATCAAACGCATCCACCGTGGTGCATTGCAGATGGCCTAAGTGATTTATTATATAACTTTTGACGTTTGGCAAAGTTAGTCCTTATTAGCCGAACTATTACAAAGATAGTCATTTTCCTTCAATAATTTATTTTCATGAAAGGCCCTTTTGACTAACGGGACCTTATAACGTAAAGTAGATTAACTTGGAAGCTTTAAAATATACCTAAAGCCATTATCTAGAAAATTGGCACACATGATATATATGTGAGTATTATCCCAGCTCAAGATTACCATTTCTTATCTTGGGGTACTTACCGAACTCGGAAAACCAAACATACGATCATCATCCATCTCTTATCACACCTTTCAGAAAACCAAACATACGATCATCATCCATCTCATATCACACCTTTAATTTAACCCTAAACCCACGTTGACGTACCATACATAAACATCTAAGCTAAATTTAATAAATGTTTAACCATCGCGCGCATACACAAAACTTATAGCTAATACATTATTCAACTAAACAATTTTTATCTATGAAAGAGTTACTTTAATTCCTACCAACTAATAATGTACTCGCTTTCTTTCAATTGACTCCACACAACCTATGAAAATAACAATTATCTTCCCTTACAAATTACTTGCTTTATGTGCCACAATTATAATACATCACTTTATCCATCGAAAATGACAATACTAAGTTCTAGTACCTTGTTATCTTAAAAACAAATAAAAAAATTTAGTACCTTGTCGCCCCCATGGAATAAAACGTTTACGCGTTACGTTTGCCACTAACAACCCCATCAAGTGGCCAAATGAAGATTTATTGGTCGCCTCATATACGAAAAAATCTTGGCCTTTCGAGTATATTACATGGGTCCGACCGTGTTTCATTACTAATGGCCAAAAGACCCTACACAACATGTTTTTTGAATGGTAAAGGTAAAAAAGTGAAATGACATCGTACCATTTTGGCTAAGAAATGAGTGATCACGGGGCATTTAGGTGGTCTCACCAACAGCCACATAAAACTATAAGCTAGGAATTTTTTTAAATAAAATTGCCCCTATCTTAATAAATGTTTCGATGTTATTTTGTTTTCGTGTTATTTACTACTTCGAATATGATTTTTAGATGCTTTCAGACTTTCAGTTCATTTATAATGCTGCATGTGGCATTTAAACTTTCTTTTAAAATTCTATCCACAAAGAGGAATTTGTGAATGAGAAATACTTTCGTTTCATTTATATACAAATATTTAATCAGGTCACGAACCCGACTATTGGACGTCACTAATACTTAAGCCCACCATGTGTGGACTACTATGGTGATGGTTTGGACTCACGAAGGCCCAACCCAAAGTTATTAATGGTTTTGATATCGGATATCTCTTATTTATGGGATATATATCAAATAACCAATTTAGGCGGACACGCCGTGCGGAACACGAAACCAATAAGGTTTCGTATGTATATATATAGGGCATCACGACTCTCATTAGAGGTACGATATCACAACCCTAACTCTTCTACAAACCCTAAAACCGATTACTTACTCTCACGCCGGAGGATAATCGTGGGAAACAATCCCACGATAAGCCTAACGGTGTCTTTTTGTTTTCTTAGTACGCAGGTCTCAAGTATTACAACCGAATTGGTACTCAAGACAAGGAACGCCCAACTTTTGTATCAACAAGTGGTGCCATCCCTGGGACCATACACTAAGAATTCTGCTAACTTCTAGAATGACAAATTCCGGAAACTTAAGCCAGCGGACTCTGCAGGCGAAGAAAACCCATGGCAACTTACATGGGAAAAAGCAGCCAAGTGAGGCAGCACCTAAACAGGCCACTGGAACAACCAATGCGCCTAGGAATCAAAGATCAGATTCAGATCTGGAACAACCAATGCGCCTAGGACCCCTCACGGGAACTATTCACGCTGCTACGACAAGTACTAGCGTGGAAGATCTACAACTCACTCCCCTAACCATGCCAGAAGGGAACCCTACCGAGCCGCCAGATGCGCCTATCCGGAACAGGGGCCTTAACGTGGAGACAGACCTCCGCGCACTTAATGGAGTCGCGCCAGAAGTAGCGCCAAGCGATTTCGTGTCCCAAAACTACAAAACCCTAGCCGCTCTCATGCGGGAGGAAGCGAAAAAGAGGTCAAACCAGAGCATACAATCTCGACTCAACTTCGACCCAGATGATGAAGCATCTCCACCGCGCCACCGAAAGAAGAAGTGCGAGAGGAGTAGCCGCCGACACCCGGTATTCACCAGGATCGGAAGCAAGATGGTGGATGATGAAGAAACTGACTCATAGTATCTGGAGGAGCACGAAAATGATGGGTGGCGTACCAATGTCCACGCTAGGCTTGGTAGGCGCAGAGTCCATGACAGACTTGGGCGAAGGTACTCCCCAAGTGAAAGCCCTTCGAGCTCAGATTCTGATGACAGTCGGTGCAAGCGCCGCAGAAGATCAAGCTCGGATTCCGACGATAGTAGGCGCAAGGGCCGAAAAAGTATAAGTCCATCCCAAAGTAACTCCTCGGACAGCGAGGATGAAGAAACTGGACAGTGGAAATCAAGGGGAAGATACCGCGACCAGGAAGATGAAGACATGTCTCGTCCCTGGCGCCGCCAAAAAGTTGATGCGTTTACGAAACGCATCAGTAATTTCTCAGATTACAAGAGAAGGCGTATGCCCACTAATGTTAAAACCTATGATGGGACAGGTGATCCTGATGACCACCTAAAAATTTTCGAGTCAGCAGCTACAATTGAAAATTGGCCACAACCTGTGTGGTGTCATATGTTTAACTCTACATTAGTGGGGAATGCGCGAAACTGGTTCAGTAAGCTTCTACGTAGAAGCATTGATGGTTTTGAAGAGTTGCGGAAGGCGTTTCGTTTGAACTTTACTCAGAGAAAGAAGTGCGCCAAGAACCCTGTTGAACTCGCTAGGGTAAAACAGCGTCAAGGGGAATCCACAAGCGCTTATATGGAGCGCTACAAGGACGAATGCATACATGTCAAGGCATGTCCAGAGATACTATAAATCTCAGGGTTTATGAACGGAATCAATAACCCAGAGCTGATCAAGAAGTTGAACAATAAGGTTCCCCAAACCTTTGATGAACTCATGAAGCGCACGAGGTCCTTCATCCAAGGAGAGGCTGCCGCCGCAGATAGCAAAAAAGGCTACTCAAACTACAGATCACAAGAACAGTCCAGGAGACAATCCAATGACCAGAGCAGCAACCGTAATAAGAACTATCGCAGCGAAGGAGGCGGACGGGGGAACGACAAGTACACCCCATTAACAAAAACTCCGAGAGAGATATTCGCAACAGAAGGCGCAAACTTCCCTAAGCCCCCACCAATGCGCACCCCAGAAGCGCAGCGCACAGGAAATGGGTACTGCGAATATCACGGACAGAAGGGCCACACAACCAATGAGTGCGTCCAATTGCGCCAACTAATTGATAAGTTGGTAAAGGAAGGCAGGATGGACCACTTAGTTAAGAACATCAAGGATGGGAAAGACAGACAAAATACCGTAGCCAAGAAAGAAGCACCTAAAGATAAGGCTGACACCATCTACATGATACAATCATGGCAGCGAAAGGTTAGGCAAAAAGTCAGCCAAAGATTTTCTTTCGGAAGTGAAATTTCTTTCCCCACTTTGACTGCGGACAACGCAGTGGCGGAACCACTCACCATCAAGATAAGCGCGGGGGGTCACGATATCCACCGCATGTACGTTGATGGAGGGGCGTCCGCAGATATAATGTATGAACATTGTTTCAAGAGGTTGCGACCTGAGATACAAAGTCAATTAGTCCCAGCTGCGACGTCATTGACAGGCTTTACAGGAGAAAAGATATGGCCCATGGGGCAGCTGTTGGTAATAAGGAGCACTCCACAACCGCTTGGATGAACTTTATGGTGATTAGGTCTCCTTCGCCATACAATGGCATTATTGGACGATCGGGAATATCAGCCATGCGCGCGGTACCATCCACAACACATGGGATGCTTAAATTCCTAGTAGAAGGCGGCATTGTCACCCTCTACAATAACGCTGTGCCACCTGGAGAATGTAACACGGTTACATGTGAAACGACACACACTCCAGAACAGAGCACAACCAAAATACCAAACCTAAAAGTAGCAATTCATCCTGATTACCCAGAGCAACAGGTATCGCTCGGAGGGTCACTGTCTGATAAAGGCAAAGCAGCCGTGTGCGCACTCCTGCAAAGGAACCTGGACATCTTCGCATGGGAACCAAAGCACATGACTGGTGTGCCACGGTCAATCTCAGAACACAAGTTGCAAATCCGACAATGATATCCCCCAGTGAGGCAGAAAAAGCGCGGCCAAGCTCCAGAGCGCGCAAAAGCCATTTTGGAGGAAGTGCATAAGCTAGTGGACGCGGGTATCATGCGAGAAGTCTACTACCATGACTGGCTTTCTAATCCAGTGATGGTCAAAAAGAGCGATGGCAGTTGGCGGATGTGCGTAGACTTCACTGATCTCAACAAAGCATGTCCACAAGACTGCTATCCATTGCCAGAGATAGACTGGAAGGTGGAATCTTTATGAGGATACCCCTTTAAATGTTTCTTGGACGCATATAAAGGGTACCACCAAATCCAAATGGCTAAGAAAGACGAGGAAAAGACAGCTTTCCACACGAGCCAAGGTTTCTATTGTTATACGAAGATGCCTTTTGGCCTAAAGAATGCGGGCGCCACTTACCAGCGCTTGGTAGACAACGCATTTGAAAAACAAGTGGGCCGCAACCTAGAGATCTATGTGGATGACCTTGTCATAAAAAGCCATACTGAAGACGAAGTGGTGCGCGACATTGAAGAAACATTCAGAACACTACGGAAGATCAACATGAAGTTAAATCCTAAGAAGTGCACTTTTGGCGCTACAGAAGGCATGTTTTTGGGATACTTGATAGAACCAGATGGCATTAAACCATGCCTAGAAAAAACAGAGGCCGTCATCCAACTTCCTTCGCCACGCACGCTGAAAAAAGTTCAGTCTCTGAATGGGAAATTAGCCGGTTTAAATAGATTCCTGTCAGCATATAGCGGCGCTTCCCAAGCCAGTCGCACCCCGACCAGGGGAGGAGTTGATCATGTACTTATCCGCGACTCATGGAGCAGTCAGCGCAGTGCTACTGACAGATAGGAATTCGGTACAAATACCGGTATATTTCGTGAGCAAAGCGCTTAAGAAAACCGAGATTAACTATAGTCCAATGGAAAAATTGGTCTTAGCATTAGTATTTGCAGCCAAAAGACTGCGCAGGTACTTCCAAGCGCATCCCATAGTGGTGATCACAGACCAACCTATCAAGCAAGTTATCTCCAAACCTGACGCATCTGGGCGATTGCAAAAGTGGAGTGTATTGCTAGGNTTTTCAAGCTAGTCGCACCCCGACCAGGGGAGGAGTTGATCATGTACTTATCTGCGACTCATGGAGTAGTCAGCGCAGTGCTACTGACAGATAGGAATTCGGTACAAACACCGGTATATTTCGTGAGCAAAACACTTAAGAAAACGGAGATTAACTATAGTCCAATGGAAAAATTGGTCTTAGCATTAGTATTTGCAGCCAAAAGACTGCGCAGGTACTTCCAAGCACATCCCATAGTGGTGATCACATACCAACCTATCAAGCAAGTTATCTCCAAACCTGACGCATCTGGGCGATTGCAAAAGTGGAGTGTATTGTTAGGCGAGCATAACATCTCCTATAGGCCACGCACTGCGGTTAAAGGGCAGGTCCTAGCAGACTTCATCATCGAGAAACCGGATACCGATGATACAACTCCACAGACCAAGGTGACATTACCAGAACCATGGGTTCTATTCACGGATGGATCCTCATGTGTTGATGGTTCAGGGGCAGGCCTTATCCTCACCAATCCAGAAGGAATGGAATTCACATATGCACTGCGCTTTGAATTCACAGCCACAAATAATGAGGCAGAATATGAAGCCTTAATTGCCGGACTGCGCATTGCAACTCGAATGGGTGTACGCAACCTAGAAGCAAATGTGGATTCCCGACTAGTAGCCAACCATGTGTCGGGTGAATATGCGGCTAAAGAAGATAACATGATCCAATACCTCGAAAAGACAAAATCATTAATCCAAGGATTTGATAGGTTCACAATCAAACAAGTTCCTAGAGGGGAAAACAAGAAGGCAGATGCGCTAAGCAAGATTGCATCTACTAGTTTTGCTCACCTGTCAAAACAGGTATTGGTGGAGATTCTAAAAGACAAATCCATCTCGGAGATGGAAGTATCCACGGTGATAGAGGAGCAAGGCCCTACGTGGATGACCCCTATCATGGACTTCATAAGCAAAGGCATACTGCCCCGGGAGCAGAAGGAGGCTCGACGCATACGGCGCAAAGCGTAGCGTTTCGAGCTTAGAGATGACATCTTATACAGGCGCTCATTCTTACAACCATGGCTTAGGTGCGTTGGACCTCTTCAGGCAGATTACGTACTCCGAGAGATCCATGCCGGTTCATGTAGTATGCACTCAGGACCACGGTCTGTTGTAGCACGAGCCTTGCGGTCAGGATACTACTGGCCTACAATGCATCGTGATGCGCGTGATATGATAAGGAAGTGTAGCGACTGCCAAGTACACAGACCTATCCCACGCCAACCACAACAAGAGTTAACCCCCATTACTTCGTCATGGCTGTTCTATAAGTGGGGCATTGACATTGCAGGCCCCTTCCCTGTTGCAGCGGGAGAACTAAAGTTCCTTATTGTGGCTATAGACTATTTCACTAAGTGGATAGAGGCTAAGGCGGTGGTGACAATCACAGGTAATCAAGTAAAACGGTTAGTTTGGGAAAATATTGTATGCCGATTTGGATTACCTGGGGAAATAATCTCGGATAACGGAAAACAATTCCGTGACAACCCATTCAAAGACTGGTGCGCACAGCTAAACATAACACAACACTTCACGTCAGTCAAACACCCACAAACCAATGGGTTAGTTGAACGCGCAAACCGTAGCCTGGGGGAAGGAATTAAAGCGCGTCTAGATATCCACAAAGAAAGATGGGTGGATGAATTGTCGCATGTATTGTGGGCGCATCGCACAACAATCAAAATTAGCAATGGGGACACCCCTTTTTCTCTTGTCTATAGGACAGAAGCTGTTATACCAGCCGAAATTGGGATGCCAACTATTCGTACTGCGGAAGTTAATGTGGCAACCAATGATGATGAAAGACGTATAGACCTGGACCTATTGGAAGAAAGGCGCGAACGCGCAGCTATACGTGAGGCAAAAGCCAAGTCAAAGATGAAGGGATACTACGATGCTAAAGTACGAAGCACTTCATTCAGACCAGGCGACTTTGTATACCGCGCAAACGATGCAAGTCATGCAGAAGATACAGGGAAGCTTGGACCAAAGTGGGAAGGAACCTATGAGGTCATTGAAGCACTAGGGAAAGGCGCGTACAGGCTGCGTGACAAAGATGGCCAGGAGCTACAACGCACATGGAACATTTGCAATCTCAAGAGATGCTATCTTTAGGAAAGGCTACGGCCTAACACACGGACACCCTCGCACTTTAGTACGTGCTCAATAAATATCCGTGTATTTAAATTTTGTTTAATTTAGGCAAAATTTTCTTTTTCTCCTTTACAAAAACTTGCAAGTATTAATTTAATGTCGCGGTTTCTAGCTAACTCCGCGACACACTTTACTTTGTTATTTACATATTATTTATGTCTACACATTGTCATTACATTATCTTTTGCCTACATGGCGTGCATGCACTTATAAATACCCACGATGGTAAAAGGATGAGTAAACATACTAAATAACTCGTTGAGTAAGAGGGTTGCAAACCCATCAACATCGGATCACG